>PVIY010001206.1:0-159348 GCA_004026745.1 Myrmecophaga tridactyla
CTCACCGGTAGACTTTTCTAGTCCCTGTGCCCTCAATCTCATGTGCTTTTTCTTCAAGTGAGAGAGGGGTAGAGAAGGGAGTAGTAAGCACAACATTCCACAACTAGTGTTCAAGAAACCTTGGCTCATGGGTCTCCTCTTACCACACTGGTCCTGTGAAGTGCAGGTGGAAGGGTGCAATTGCCCCCATGCCCCTCTGAGGCCCTGGCAGGAGCCCTGGGTAAATGCCCTGGTGCAGTGCTTCCTTGAGAACCTGCCACCACTTCATGCCCACGTCCTCAGCTTAGGGAGTCTCGGCTAAAGCTCCAAGACAATGAGAAATTTCTGCCTCATGACCTGCTGCACACAGGCTCTTTTATTTTCAGATATCAAGCGTAATAGAATCAGTCAACAATTATATCTGGCCAGGTCTGTGGCAGGTACTGAGGAAGTTACAAAGGAAGGCTAGATGACGTGTCCCTGGAGAACTAATCGTCTCGATAAATACAAGCGGCTTTAATTTAAAACACATTAAGTCGACAGCTGGCCCTGTGCCAGCTGGCAGAGTCTGGTCCTGGTGGTCAGACCAGGCACCTGAAAACAAGGATGGGACACAGGGGGGTGTCGCTGAAAGAGGGAGGGATGGGGTGAGCTGGCCTTCCCTCATTCATTGGGCATTCCTCAACAACCCACGGGACAGTGGCCCGGAGGCCAAAGGTAAGAGCAGGGAAAAGGTGTGGGGAAAAGGTATGGGGAAGGCAGCAGAGCAGCTTTCCCAGGACGGACCAAAAAACCTGGCAGTGGGCAAGATCAGGAGCCTTCCCACTTCCACCAGCCCAGCAGCACTGGATCCGAGCCCCCTAACTGAAGATGACTCCTCCTCCAGGAAGGCCTCCCTCAGACACAGACTGGGGAAGCTGATATGTGCTGAGTATCTCAGGAAAGAGGGTGGAGGAGAAAAGTGCATCCTCAGGAGAAATGTACTAAAAAAGGTGAATTTGAGGTGAAAAAACAAGACTTTCGGGTTGTTGGACTGTTTCTTTGATTGTGTAAAACTAGATCATATTTCTGGAGCATTATGAATATGAAGCATAAATAATTAGGGAGTTAATTAAATGCTAAACTGAACAATAAAGCTATGAGCACAGTGGAAATCCAGAGACCAGGATAGTGAAAGCAGCCTCCACGGGAAGTGGGGTGATTTCGTGGTGCCAGCAGGACTACGTAGATTCAGACAGGCAAGGAAAGGCAGGGAGGGTATGTAGCAGGTACCAAAAGAATGCTGGTGGGGAAAAACAAAGACTTTTCTTGCATATCTTTGGTCTCTCTTTAGTGTCAACCTGTGGAGCCCTTTCCCGGACATGGTAGTTTTGGCTGAAGTCTGCCCTAAGTGCTCCATTTAGCTAAAGAATTTCCAGTTTCTTTAGTGGGCACTGATCCCCTCTTTCTATTTTGCTGCAGCCTTTCTGTGATTGATGTAGATGTGTGACTTCACTATTAAATGTCGTCCTAGTTTTCCTTATCCAGGTCAGTCTTTGAAGACCTGAGGCCACAAAATGCAGCCAGACTGGGAAGCCTCATGATTTATATTCATTTGCCATGTTCCCCTTAGAAAGGAACATCAGGTCTTCTCTTTTCTAGTTACCTGCATTCTGGTTTGATCTCGTGGAAGGGTTGCCTGTCTTCCTCATCTATTTTATATCTATGTCTACCTTCACAAGTCAATGGGGAGAAAGAGCTTGCAGATCTTGCTAGACAGGAATGGAAGACACTTCTTAGCTTCTTAAAATGGAGCACCAAGAAAATCTTGTTGGGACTTGCAGTTATAGTTTGACTGTTATAGAAATGTTCATGTCAGCTCCACCCTCTACCCTATTTTATCATAAACGGATTCTACTAACATGACCGGCAAGATCTCTATAATTTATATATAGTAACATTCAGTAATCTTAAGCGTTCCCATTGGTAGAGTTTGACAGATAAGTTGCATCAGGTAAGCACCACCAGAATCACATCACAGAGCACTTCCATCTTTCCAGAAGTAATGCGTGAGGTTCAAGACCGCATGAATGTGGTGGGATAAACAGAATGCATGATGACAGCATTTGTTGAGCATGTGTAGGCACAGCAATGGGTTCTGGAGCACCAACCCAGAATAAGCCATGGGTCTTGTCCACAAGGAGCTCTCCATCCCGAGGTGGGGCAGCCAGGTAATCTGGCAATGCAGTGTGATGTGACACTTGCTGGTTAGGGGCAGCACCTTTTCCAGTGGCAGTATCCACACAGGTCAGGACATTCCTTCTTGTGCTGTCAGAGAAGCTTCCTGAAGACTGTGATCTAAGACTGAGCTTAAAAATACACAAAACAAACTCTGAAGAGTATAAAATCTGAGAATTTGTTTGTAAGAGCTCGAAATGGGAATCAAAGAAAAATTAGATACAAATGAAAACATTTGAACTTAAACTATGTAAATATATATATATATTCATTTGTAAATCTTTTAAGGTAAGACAAGAGCTTTTCTTTGATTATATCCACTAACCGGAGTTTCAAGTTTCTTACTTGCTTCAACCATCTTCACAATGCATCTATAGGAAGACAATTTTTGGTTTCTTTAAAGAATCTTGTGACGCAATCTGATTTCAGCCTTATGAGCTTTTATGATTCCTTTTCCTCCCAGTTAGTTTATGCTCCAACATCTAATTTGATGGTAATTTTTGTTTTCAGCAATCCACCTTTTCCAAGACTTTCCAAAGCATTTAGCTTAGTATTCATATTCAAATTTTGTTCTACATAATATTGCATTTAATATGCATTTATAATAATAAGCATAATGGCAAAATGGGGTTGTAAAAAAAAAAAACTGACTCTTGAGAAGCATACAAAGTTCAACAAGTAAGCATGGATGTAGGCAGGTGACCTTCCCAGGTGTAAGTGCACAGATGCTCTGGGCATCAGGAAGTGTGTTTTACAGAAGGAGTAGAGAGCATGGCCCTGGCAAGCCCGTGAAGTGGAAGTTGGGTACAGAATTTTCTACTGTATGTTAATTGTTATTGCTATCAGTATCCATACCGAAGAAATATAAGCTATGTCCTCATCTTTTTTTTTTTGTCCTCATCTTTTTCAACACCTAGGGAAAAGGTAATTTTAAAAAAATCTGTTTGTCTCCAAATTCACAAGCCCACTGTTTTTCATTTACTTGCATTTCATTTACATTTGTATGTATACATTTTTTGAAGCTTCTAGCAATTGGCTACTGAAAAAACAAGTTTCTTTTAGCCAAATTCCTATGAAGGCTCTAAGACAACATCACTGTTCCACATGTAATTAAATAAATGCTTGTGGCTTGTCATACATTTTCTCCTAATGAATAAATATCATCAGTGCCTATTATTGCTTCATCCTCTCAATCATCACCTCAGGGACTAGGGTACTCCTTGCACTTATGAATTTTAAATTCACTTTCATTATATTCACAAGCCTTGGCATTTCTCCAATCAATTTTTCCATGCCTTTCTGGCAGTAAAAATGCCCCAGACTTTTTGGTATCTAGTTGGTGCTCTCACTGACCTTTTGCATAGTGCCCAAGGGAATGTGGCCCAAATATTCTTGGAAATCTGGATTCAGTTTATTTTTTATAGATTGCCACTAGACTTTCCAACGATAATTTTAATATTTCTCTCTCTGATTTCTACCTAACTCATAGCTTTTGCTGGTCTCATATTTTTGTGGTGGGTTAGCTTAAGCTTTTACATTTCAACCCTGATCTTTATCTTTATCCCTGGGTTGGGTAACCATAATTATTCTGTGACCTTCACTTTCTTTCTTTCTTTTTTTTGTATGGGTAGGCACCGGGTCTCAAACAGGGCAAGCGAGAACTCTGCCTGCTGAGCCGCCTTGGCCTGCCCCCTTCACTTTCTTTTGAAGGTAGTTTTGCGTAATCACCAAATTGTTCCCCAAAACTGGCAAGAAAGGTATCAACTCCTCGGGATCTCAAGCTTTCAACACTCCAGGGACTATTCTTCCACTGATTTGTAGTTGTACTGGATTTTGTGCAGCGATTATTTTTAAGCAGAGAAACCAAGCAATCAATAGATTTGTTTATTGTATCTGTAAAAGTAGATGCAAATTCTAGAGATACCCTCAACTCTAAAGGAGCAGGAGAGCCCAGGCTGTCTCTACAAGACTTGCTTTGCGATGGATGTTCAGAATCCAGTCTGTACACGTGCATTTTGTTAGGCGTTTAAGATCACAGCCCAGTAGAAGAGGCTGCAATTTAAGCTGATTTTTAATAAATATGCTAACATTTAAAAATGATACTTAATATATATTTTTAAGGTGGAAGGTAAACTTAATACTTGTTAGTAGGAGGTAGTTTCACTTAAATGCTTCTGTATAATGCATTTGGAGGGCCTCAGCTGATTCAAAGATAATTTCTATAATGACTGACCGTCTTGGGACAACCTTTCTATCAAGCTGGCTCCCCGGCAGTTCCTCGCCCACCCTATCCGAACCCTGATGCGAGACCCGGAGTGTTTTCTTTCATCACAAAAGCCCAGGATGAAGGCATGTTGTAGCCGTAGAGGATGGTTTATTCTGGCAGATGGAGATAGAGAAAAGTTGTATAAACGTATAGATCAATGGGGCATAAATGTCTAGTTCACCCGTCCCAGTAAAGAGCCAAATACAATTCCTCCCCTCGGCGCCCGCAGGCAGCCCGCCTAGACCAGCACGAAGAGGCGATTTAAAGGTACAGTCTGTGTCAACACACGAGTTGGTGAAAAAGAGTTAAGAGAAAAAAAACAATTTTTAAATGGCTTATTTTACTTTCCTCCTTTTCTCAACAATCTGAACGCGAAGCCTGAATTTGTCATCGTGTCTTTCAAAGGGAGGCCTAAATTTTCACACGCACAGCGCTGGGATGCCTTGCGGGCGGGAAAGGATGACGCGCCAACAGCAGGAGCGACTCCAAAGCCGGACCACCTTCGGGACAAGCCCCAGGGCTCCCGCGCGGTCCAGAGGAGGCACCGCCCCTAGAGGTGGGGCTTCCTCAGGCCCCGCCCCCTGCGTAACCCGGATACACACCCACGCTGCCCTTTCACCTCGCGGCCGTTGGCGAACGTGGAAGTAGGACTTGTCGGACAGCAGAGGAGCAGGGTCCGCTCTGCCCACTGGGGCTTCGGAGCGCCGCGGCCCAGCCTTGGGCGGGAGGTAGCCATGGGGCGCGCGGGCGCCGGGGAGCGGGCGGCGGTGTAGCGGCGGCTCGAGACCCGGGAGCCCGGCGGGCGGCCGTCGCGAGCGGGGAGGCCTCCCGCCATGGCCCCCATGGGCATCCGCCTGTCCCCGCTGGGGGTGGCTGTGTTCTGCCTGCTGGGGCTCGGCGTGCTCTACCACCTCTACTCGGGCTTCCTGGCCGGCCGCTTCAGCCTTTTCGGCCTGGGCGGCGAGCGGGGCGGTGCCGCAGGGCCCGCGGCTGACGGGGGCACGGTGGACCTGCGCGAGCTGCTGGCGGTGTCCGTGCTGGCGGCCGTGCGCGGCGGCGACGAAGTGCGGCGCGTCCGCGAGAGCAACGCCCTGCATGAGAAGACCAAGGGGAAGACTCGGGAGGGCGCCGACGACAAGATGACCAGCGGCGACGTGCTGTCCAACCGCAAGATGTTCTACCTGCTCAAGACCGCCTTCCCCAGCGTGCAGGTGGGTGCCGGCGCGAAACCGGAGCGCTCCAGCGGTCCAAGAACATGTGGCCGCGGCTTCCTTTTTTGCAGATGAAGAAACTGAGGCACGGAAACTAAGGTGCTCAGGGTCGCACAAGCAACTTGTGGAAGAGCTGAGCGAAGGTGCAGGCAGTCTGATTCGGGCGCTGTGCCCGTCCCTGGGGTTTGGGCGCGCTTTGCACCCGGGATCTGGAGCCCCGGTTCTGGCGTGGGTTTATAACCAAATGACGAGAAAGTTAACTTCACCCTCTGCGGCACACTCTTCTGTAAACTGGAGGGGTTGGCCTAGGACCCCCCGAGGCCCCTCCTGCTCTAGCCTGCCCGGATTTCATTCTTTAGAAGGGTCCTCACGTTTTCTGCCTGAAGTCCAAGAACCATAGAATTGCTTGCATGGCTGTTGACATGCCCAGGCATTTGAAGGGGGTGCTCATGGATTTAGCTGTCATTTTATCAGGACCCTCTTAATGTCAGAGGTTTTGGGAACCCCTCAAGGAAGTGTTTGGAAGTATATTTCCCAGCAACCTCATTTCAGCCATCTCTCCTAACTTGGCACTTGATTAAGGATCCATATTTTCTACAACGTATAAGAATCAAAGAATACTTACCTTTTATTTGAATAGATTTCTAAGGTAGGAATTAATATTTTTCTTGGTGACTCCAGGCATTTTAGATTTGTTGTAAATACTTTCTGAATTAATCATTTTAGTAGAGCTGCTATTAGAATCAGATAAAACTTCTATTAATTATTATAGTTTCAAAGCAGGAGGTCAGTATATTGTAGCAGTACCTTATAAGTGTATGTCTTAAGTCACTTAATAGTAAGTTTTGTCTACCAGGAAGAAAACTGTTTCCGGTATTTATTGATTAGATAAACAGTGATCCTGACACCGGGCTTCTTTGGAACATATTAGACCTTTTTTACGATTGTTCTTGTAAAAGTTAGGAGAGTATTGTCACTTTAGAATTACATATCTTCTGTAACTGCCTCCAATCAATCTTTGTGTTGATTTTATTTCCTCTTCCTTACCCCAGCAGGAAGGAACATTGGCTTTCCTAACATGAGCTACTGGATACCAGATGTAATTGACATTAGTAGAATCTTTTTTGACTGTTCCATTCAAACGAAATAGAACACTCCCACTTTTTCTTTCGCTTTACATTGCTTTATCATCATAAATAATACTTATCTTGTTTGCATCTACTATGTAGGATGTGTTTGTGAAATATTTTCCTTTCTGTTCCCAAATACATGTGCTTTCCCAAGAGTTTGGGGAAAAAACTTCTGTTTCAAAAAAGTCAATCTATATTAATTACAAAAGTACTAATAGTAATCATTTCTTGAGAGTATACTAGGTGCCCAGTTAATGGCCACACAGGACTTTATTTGATCCTCTAGTTACTTCAAGAAGTAAATTTTATTCCCATTTTTCAGGTGGGAAATCTGAGGCATATAGCAGCACTCCACTTCTTTGCTTCTGTGAACTAATTATTCATTTTAGCTAAATCTTTAGGAGATCATTTAAAACTTAAGAGTACAAATTGATGGACAAAACATAAAGTTGCAGAAGCTTAAAAGCAATAATAGTGAAATATAGCAAAGTAGAAATTTTTTTTAGATAAAAGTAAAGATAAAATATATGTGCCTTTGTAATCTCCATGTCTGCCTGTATTTTGTCTTGGGTAACTTCCACAGTCTCCTGCATTTGTTTTACCAGTTCTTAGCAAGTGCTGAGGGAATAGGTGCTAAGGGTAGTGAGCTGCAGTTTCTTAAACACAAAAACTAAGCTTTTAGAATTGCAGACACTGAAGTCTCTGCCTTAACATAAAATAATTTCCTTCTTGTGGCTCTTTGAATATTTGCATGTACGTCTTTAGTGTTTATGTTTCATGGTGACTGATGGAATAGAGGAGATCGTGTTCATTTACACAGTATCCAAGTGGGGCTGGTGTCATGTCGAGCTGTCTCCTTTTGTCCCTATGATGCTAGACTAGAGGCCAAATACAGCCATCTAAGAAGAGACTTGGCCCTAGATTCCTTCTTGCTTTCTCCTCCCCAAATACCCAGAAATGCTGTCTTAAAGTTCTGGTTTTTAAAGCCTCACTTCCAATTTTTTAATAAGGAGCTTAAATCATAAGCCCACTCAGTTTATTTCCTAGTGAAGAATGAGCCTAGAAAAGCCATAGATTCTCCTTTTACCCTAGTTCCCTGTGCAAAGAGGAGACGGTTATTTTCTTTTTTCCCACTACTTTCCTACCTAGATTCTGATACCTGGGTATTCTGAGCCAATGTTTACATCTCAGTAAAAAGATATACTCGGAGCCACCCATTTTCCAACTGGGTGATCCCCTTAGCCCCACAAGGACAATTGGCAGTGTCTAGAGACAATTTTGGTTTTCACAACTTCGGGGTCAGGTATTATTGGTATCTAGCAGATATAAGGTAAGCCTTAAAATGCATAGGATAGTCCCCTCTTAAAAAGAATAGTCTGGCCCAATTTGTAGTAGTGGCTGGGTTGCCTCCACTAAAGAACTGAATGCTGTTCTACCAGAATGTAGGCTTGGCCTGAGATGGATTTCCTTTGTCTCCCTTCTTTCTCAGATTAGGAATCTGGGGCACGTCCTCAGGGCAGCAGCTCTCCTCTGCCTAAACACCTGCTGGCAGTGCTCATCATCCTGTCAAACTGCAGGTATTGCCATGGTACTGTCTCATTATGTCCTTGTGGAAAATGGTGACAGTGAAGGCTGAGAATAGTTTTGTTGAATGGATTTGCAACCAGCAGAAAACAGAAAGTCAGATTTATGGTTTTGATTTAATGTACAGGAAATAAAGTGCTTTTTCGGAATTCCACAGGGTTCCTATGCTCAAATTGACTTATTCAAAGTTTTTGACAAGGATTTGTCTGAAGATAAAGCATGGCAGCGCAAGATGGTAGCAGCAGCTTGGGTCTGGGTCCTCCTTGCTATCTAGGATGGGAGTTGAATGCTTCTCTTTCAACAGAAGCACTCACTTGAAAAGTTTGAGAAATACTAATGTAGTGCAAAGAACTCTTGCTTTGCCCCCTTGACCAGTCCCAGCCTAAATGATCCTGGAAGGTACTTCACTTCCCTGAGCCACAGTTTCCTCCTCTAGTAATTAATAGTTAGTACAGATATGAGCGTCGCTGGCAGAGAAAAAAAAACAACTTCAAAGGAGTAGGCCCAAGCAAAATGACGGTTTGGTAAATTCAAGTAACCAGATGGGTTTCAATAGAGGAGCACATGGGCGAATTACTGTGGACACAATGAGAAAAAAGTAGGTAGGGACTAGATCAAAAAGCACCTTCATATGCCAAGTGCAGAGGAGTTTGGATGTGATCTTTAATTTAATCCTAGAGTACTAAAGGAAGCCAGATTTAGCTGGCTTTTCTTGAGGCCTGCAATATGCCAAACTTTGGGCTTCCACCTTTGGAGTGGGAGAGACCAGTTAGGAGACTATTACAGTAGTCCATGCAGAAGGTGATGACTAGAACTCAGGTGAGTTATTCTCAGCTGGTTTTACTAGCTAAAATTTATTGAGTTCTCAGTAAGTGCCAAGCACCAAATTAAGCTTTTTGGTGCCATTTAATGCATAGGGTATGAGAGAATTGTTAGGGGCTCTGAAGAGGTGGGTCTCAAAAATAACTCCTATTTTTGGCTTTCCTATTTGGTGTTTTGTTGGTGGTGAGGAGTAGGGAGTGACAAGGTGGGAGCGGATCATGAGTGCCATCTTAGACTTAAGTTGGAGGTGACTTTGGTAAGTTCAAGATGACAAGGAGGCAGTCAGTATATAAGTCTAAAGCCCTGAGGAGATGTCTGAGTTGGAAATAGAAATTTGTGAGCCAGCTGTCTGATGGTAAATGAAACTAGTTGGGGACAGGATTACTTAGGAAGAGAATATGGCATGAAGAGGGAAGATAAGGCCCTAGGACCAAATCTTGAGCAGATTTGGAGAGAGAGCATGAGTCTGTAAGGTGAAATGGCCAGAGAGGGAGGAGCAGAACCAGGAGCATGTGGAAACATAGATGGCAAGGAAGAACAGGGAAGGACACTGTCACAGCAACTAGAAGATCAAAGAACATGAAGACTGAAAGCAGTAACTTAACAAGAATAATAGAGGCCAGCCTGTAGTTAAATGCTTTCTCTGTGTTAAGCACTATACTAGGCTGTCTTTTTTTTTAAAATCCTTTTTCATTTCATTGGTTTCTCATACGATCTCTAGGAGAGGTATATTTATCATCCTCTTTTATTGATGAGAAAAACCACTATTCAGAAAGATTAAATCACTAGCCTAAGTTAGATGTCCAATATATTGAGGAGCTGGAATTTGGATTCATGCAATCTGGTGATAGAACGCATATTCTTAGTTATGGTTCTATTCCACTAGGGCAGAGACTTTGGTCTCAGTTGGGTTGCTGTTGTATTTACAGGTCCTGGGACTATGCCTGACCTATAGCAGGCAATCAGTAAACATTTGCTGAACTAATAAAGGGATAAATGATTAATTGGATGTTTACTGTGCACTATCCTAAGGAATATTTTATGATTTAAGTGGTTTGATGTTTCTGGAATATTAGTTTTCAACTTCATGTGACAATTTATGATGCTGCAGGGTACCTTCCAGAGATTGATGATAGTTATGGCAATTTGTGTTAGTGACTTTTTACTCATGTACTGTCAGTGCCATAGTGTGACACTGTAGTGTGGGTTCTGGGCATGGCTTTATATGCTGCATGAACATGGCTGACTCCCTGGAAAGGGGGCTTGACAGAAAGCACAGAACCCCAGAGCCTGTCCTACATAGAATGTTAGTGCCTAACTGAAATCCACCGTTTGAGGATGTTTTGCTTGTGTGCGTTTATATTAGGATCTTATAGAGGAAGTGTTGTGATGAGATAGTGTTTCAATAAGATTGACAGTTGGTTATAAACTTAATTCTTAATATATAGTCAATTCTTAGATTTGCTTCTCTGATATATCCTAATTTACAAACTAAATGCAGTTTTAAAGCATTTAATGTTTTAAAACCATTATTTTACCACTCAGACTATATTTTAACTGCATTATGAAGCTCACTGTTTAAAGCAGTGGCTCTCAATTGGGGGTTATTTTGCCCCTTCCTATCCAGGGACATTTGGCAATGCCTGGAGACTTTTGGTTGTCACACCTGAGAGGGAGGTGCTACTAGTATCTGATGGACACCAGGATACTGTTAAGCAGCAAAAACATAGCACAGCCCCCACAAGGAATTATCCAGCCCAAAATTTCAGTAAGGCTAAGGTTGAGAAACCCCAGTTTAAAGGGATGCTTAGTGTAATCTTTTGTGAATAGAATACGTATTTTATAAAGTGACTTCTGTATCTTCTCCACTTGCTCCACCACAAGTATCTGTATGGTAAGTCAGGTTATGTTTTAATTTTGTTTTGTAATAATGACTTAATCCCTTTATCCTGTCACACGTCTTTGGTCCCTTTGGATCACTCATTTCAGCTTTGTTTAGATTTTATAACATACCAGCTTCTTACCTGTTAAAGAATTTCCAGGTTTCCTTCTCCCTGTTAATTCAAGTACTTCGTTTACTTTTCTAGGACATTGTGTAGCTTAGCATTCATAATTGTGTTTATAAGGTACATTGCTTTTCAAGCCTATTGTCATTTTTGTCCCTTTAATTTTTATAATAGCTTATATTCAGTGTTCCATTATATTTCCAGTCAGTTTTCACGTTAGATCTATTATTTTTTCATAAATCACCATTATGTTTTAAGTAGCTTGTTTCTTTGTTGCTTAGTTTATCTACATTTTGGATTGTCTTGTTTAGCCAACATGCGAATATTAGGCAGTATTTGAAGACAACATGTCACTGTCATTTCTTTTGCAGTGTTTTTCATTTTGCAGTGAAATACCTCAAAGTAAACAAAAACAGAGATTTACCTTTTTAAAATTCTTGTGATTTTATCTGCATTGTTTTATTTTCTCAAGTAATTTTTTTCTTATTTAAAAAATTTTTAACTGTCAACTATTTTTGATATAGATAAATACTGAGGAACATGTGGATGCAGCCGATCAGGAAGTTATCTTATGGGATCATAATATTCCTGAGGATATCCTGAAGGAAATAACTACCCCTAAAGAGGTACCAGCCGAAAGTGTTACTGTCTGGATTGACCCACTTGATGCGACACAGGAATATACAGGTAATTAAAAAAATTCAGTCTCAAACTTTGGGTTGCCAAAGTTTTGGAGAATCAGAACCACTTCCTCCTTAAGACAAGGCAGATGATATATAGATTGATGTAGGATATTTTGCAAATTCACAACAACTTTTCCAATTAGATAGTGAGCTATTGGATTGAATAGGTGATTCTCAACCTTTTCCTTTTTTTTTAAACTAGAACATCCCTCCTCCCCATTTCCTTTTTTATTTTCTTAACCCAGTTCGGGTTTCCTTTCTGTGGCTCCTTTCCCAGGCCTCGTTTCTTAGCCTAGAGATATTTAATTCCTGCTTTTCCTCTGTTTCTTTAGTCTGTATGCTAAAGTTAGTTGCTTCTATATTGTCCTCCTCCTTTTTCAACTTTGTATTCTAGTGGCTGAACACAGTACCTGACCCCTCAGACCCACTGAGCTCGCTGTCTGGTTGGAGAACAGGGGAAGACACTAGCTATGGATATAGGTGTATATAATCATAAGTAAAATTTAAAAAGTTATTTTAATATAGACTTAAAGATGGTTACTAGTAGATTCTCTATCTTACGGTTGATGAAACTGAATTAAGTAATTTGCCCAGAGACAAGCAGCTCATAGAGATGGTCTCGCAGAATAACCCCAGGGAGTGTTAATGAGACAAAATATAATGTTAAATCTTCAACTAATAGTTTACTTTGACTGTTGTTTTCTCTCTGTTCTCAGAGGACCTTCGCCAATATGTCACTACTATGGTGTGTGTGGCTGTAAACGGCAAACCTGTACTAGGAGTAATACATAAGCCATTTTCTGAGTATACAGGTATGAAATATGCAAGAGTTTTCAAGAGTTAATGTTATTGAACCATTTTCCTAGAGTATTTACCATCATGTCAGAAATGCAATTAACTCAGTAGTTATTAAAGTCAATCCCCTGTCTTTCTTCCTCCCTCACTGGATCCATTAAAGATTATCTTGTTGGTATTTGTGATGCATGAGAAAGCGGTGCTTTCTGACCTTTCTGTAGAAGCTGAAACTGGGTTGAAGATGAAAGATTCTCAGTATGTTGAGGGGATACATTTGGGCACGGACTCCCCAGCAGTTGAGGTCCTCTTTTCTTCATACTGTTGTTGGATTGAGATACAGAGCTGTTATACCTCAGATTCTTTGTGGATCTTGAGGGTCGTTGTGTAGTTGCTGTAGCCAGATCTTTTATCCTTCCAGGAAATGAGCTTGGCGTTGTGGTAGTTGAGGACAGTGCTAGCCCCATATTGGAAATGGATCAGTGGGTGTCAACCCAAAAGTCATAGAGGTCATAGAGGTCAAGTTAATCTCTGGGCAGTCCATGATGCCTTTCACAGCTCCTTCGGATTCTTCCTCCCTCACCTTTTTGATGTTTGTTAGCTTTCAGCTGATGGCAAGTCAGATCCTTAGAACTGTGTTGGGAGTGGAGTTATGGAAGACTATGTCGACAAGCTCTTCATTCAGCTCAGGAGTGGCCTTGATGATAGCCTTGGGAGTGTTGATGGACCCAGGGGTGACATGTTGACAGCCATTACACTGCAGTTTGCCAGAGGGCCTAGCCATGGTCTTATGGGTGGCAGTCATGGCAGGGACTCTGATCACAAGTCTTTGATGATACCACAAGTTACCATGGTAGAGGAAGGAAGTCAGACATTTATTGGTACAAGCAGTTTTGCTGACAGTCTGAAGGGAGTTATTATACATCTCACTGGTAATTCCCCTCATAAACACGGAGCAATGGTGGCCCTTTTGACTGTACATTTTTCTAAGATGATGAGATGTTGATGGCGACAGTATCTACTTTGCTATATTGAAAGCAGCCCTGATGTCCTGGCATCCCAAAAATAATATCCATTCCCTCAGGCCTTCCCTGATTTGGGGTGTGTTTGACACTGCACAAAAAGACTGTGACGTGGGGAGAAACCAAGAGAGGTTAATTTTTTTTTTTTTTTACATGGGCAGGGACTGGGAGTTGAACCCAGGTTGCCAGTATGACAGGCGAGAACTGCCACTGAGCCACATTTGCCTGCCCAAGAGAGGTTAATTTTTGATACTCCAAAGTAATATTTTGCTTTACAGAATAACCTCAGATCCCAAATTCCACCTGTTTCTGAGATAAGCTAAACATAGATTGTCTTGATCACATTTCTGCACTTGAGTGTATTCAAAACCAAATCTATATGCTATCTGATCTTTTATCTCCTTTTGTAGTTCAGATGGTTTTAAAAGTTAATTTGATGGACTACAAAAGGTTTATGCCATTGTGGTAATAATGAACCTCAAGATCAATTATATAGTTGCTTTATAATTTATGGATTACTTTCTACATATTTCCTGTAATCCTTACTGAACTACTTGTTTAAGCTTGCCGTGGTAGACCCCCAAAGTACAGGAGATTGAACAATGCTTATTTCTCTCTTCTCTCATAGCTTGTGTGTGAGCAGTGTGCAGGCCTTTCTCTCTCTTTGCTTTGCTCTGCTGTCCTCTGCATGGTCGAAGTCGCTTACCAATCCATCCACCTTCCACCCAAGGGGAAGACGTCTCTCATGATGGACGTGACCTGCAAGTGACACATATCTCTTGAACTCACATCTTGTTGATCAAAACCTAGCTAGCACCCTGTATTTTCATTGGCCATCCAAACTAAATTTTAGGAATTGTGTCATAAAAGGAGAAAGGAAATGTGAACATCAGGGTACCACCTAGCAGTACTGCTGGTATAGGCCTGTGAGGGAAGGACACAATTACTATTAGTACTCCCATTTACAGCTGAGAAAATGAGACTCAGAAACTTGATGAACTCCTCAGGGTCATCTGTTAAGTTAGTGGCGAATCAACCCCAGGAATTTTATGTAGATCAGTGCATCACACTGCTTTTTAAATAATAACTCTGTAAGTCCTAACATTTGTATAGTGTATAACAATCTGCAGTTAAAAGACATTGTTGTCTTTTAATAGATGAGGAGACAGGCCTAGCAAGTTCCTATCTTGAAAACTGAAGAGTGTAAATGTTATCCTAAGAGCTAACCACTCCTTATTAGTTTCTCACAGTTGTTTAGTATTTTCACAGTTTATAAGGGTAAGAGTATTGACAGTAATTTTTCCATTTCAGCCTCAAAATAACCTTGGAAGGAATATAAAATAGGAATTATAATTTATTTATTTATTTTTTTAAATAAAGAAGAGGAAACAGACTTTGGGAGGTAAATTATAGGGTTTAGGTCTTCTGAAGCCTGGTCTCATTCTTTTGACACCGTCCTTCATTGCCTTTATCAGCCAGGATTGTGTTTGGCAGTTTCATATAAGGTAAACCTGATTATAGTGATTAAACAGGTAAGGTAGGAGTTACTCTTCTCACGTAACAGGGCCATAGGCCATGGCTGGCTCAGTGTCCTTATGATACTTTTAAGGACCTGACTCCTCTTTTTGCTTTGTGATCCTTAGAAGGTGACTTTTGTTTGTATGCTTGCAAAGATGGCTGCTTTCAGTTGTCTAGGCAAGAAGGAAGGGCAAAGAAGAAGTTTGAAAACCTGTTTTGTATTTTTTAATTAGGAAAGCCATACTTTGAAGTCCTACCCATTTGCCTTCTGCTTCATCTCATGGCCATTGTCATGTGAACACCTTAGCTGCAAAGGAGCCAGCAGCTCCAAAGAGAATTGAAATTCTGTAAGAATCCCCAAAAAGGAAAGCGGAGGAAATTGATACTGGATGGGCAAAATAGATTCACATTCTGTGGGTCTGGGTTCCTCATTTGTTCATATTAGGTTGGGGGAAAGGTTTGTGGAAAGAATTCCGTAAGAATAATATTAACCCCATAGGCTTACTCTCCTTAAAATAAAGAAGCCAAAAATCTCTGGCATAGAACAGTTGTGTTGAGAAATTTCTGTAAGTTAGTAATGAAATGCCCAATTCTTCCATAATGAGGCTGACTTTCCCTTAGTGCTGGAGAGTAAAGATGTGCATTAGTCAGCAAACACTCTTAAAAGAGCAGGTCCCCCTAATTAGATGTAGATTAACCTTCCATTCCTAGAGCTAAGGTTTGTTTGGCTTGTGCCCTACTTTTGTTGTCTTATTATCTGATCTAGACTGTATACTGATGTTGGCAAAGTACCAGTTGTCAAGTGTTGTCTGTTTATCAGAATTTAACTATATTTAACTCTAATGGGCACTAGATATTGTAGCTGTTGGCAGCTGTAGCAAAGTTGATCAAACTTATCAGATTTAATTAGAATTAATTCCTTGTGTTTGACATTCTTAGAAGCAAGAGATATTTAAATAGTATTTTAATGAAGTGATGTATAAATGTGTAAGTCTCATATATCCATTTAATGGAAATTTGTAGCTATTAAAATTAGAATATTTGACGTCTCTGTAGCAATGTGAAAAAAATGCTAATCAGTAAAATTTTCAGGGAAAGTCACATAAAAGTTTTATCATGTTAGAATCATGCTATGATTAAGTTATGCTTAATTGTGAAATACGCAGATTTAAATAAGCTAAATATCATTCTCATCACTGGTGGAGCCTGGTAAGAATCCTCCCTCTGGCCCTTATCAAATGCTTTGGACATTTTCTTTGTAGAGGCAACCTATTGACACATGGAAGTTATGCATATGTATCTATGGATCTCTATGACTTTCAAAAGCAATTTACTAGGAAGTCTGAAGAGATAATTGAAAGCTCTATGTAAATGGAATGAAAAGTAGTACAGATTTAGCTAAAAATGTATTTTCAAGGGTACCATAATAACACTTCATCGGGGAATGTCAGGGCATCCTACACCCCCCCTTTTAAACCTATTCAGGAAAATATTCTGGAGGCAAGTTAGAACTTACCATGCGCATACAAGTAAAAGATGTGAAGATGAGAGAAGAAAGAAAACCGAATATATGGCGAGAAGAGCCTCAGAGAACTTTGCTGACAAACATCTCTTCAGTAAGATAGTAACGAAGCATGTTGAGAATCACTGGCCAGCCAAAGGTGAAGTTGTGTGAGAGTCGTTACAATATAAACAATTCAGAAGAGGTATAGGACCTTTTAGACTATGACGACAAAGTCACTGCTTATGGAAATAATAACATCTAGCATTTATAAAGCAATTCCTGTGTGCCTGTTCTAAGAAGTTTTTATATCATTTCTCATCGGTGGAGTGTGGATAGTACCTGTTTTATAAGAGTCATTGAAATACCTGTTCCAGTTTGCAGCACATAGTGTGTACTCCACATTAGCTGTCCTGATAGTCATCATCATCATCACCACTGCCCCAAAGAGTGACATTGTAGCTTCCTGAAGCCCGGCAGGTAGGGATTGGCATTGATAGTCTGGTCTTTAGGTTCAGTTCTTGATTTAGTCCATCATTCTGCCTTGAGGAGGTATTTAGAAATTTGCTTAGTGTCGTCTTTGAAGTCTGTGTACAGAGTCTACATTATTAAATAATATTGTGTTAAAGACCTCTGGTACAGCCTGCAGTGACTCCGTGGGGAAAACCCTGTGTGCCATAAATTGTGCGACATGTCATGACAGGTTCTGTTAATGTTGAAACTTTAGGTTGTGGCAAAGTATCAGCCACGTAATCCTGCTGGCCTTTTTTAACCCATCCATACAGACAAAATAAACATAGTCTGTAGCTGCATTTTACTTATCACTATTAATGCCTCATCAGTAATTTACATTTATTTAAGTACTTGCTCTTTTAAAGTGCTTGAATTATGTCCATTTAAGTGTTATGTCTGAATGCATTGAGCTTATATAACATGAAGTGATTCTTATCTAAAATTATTCTAATGAGTATCTGTGGAGATACCTGATTCTTATTTTCTTAACCAATACTGACCTCTAGGGAGATAGCATTGTAGATTCAGTTCTTAGTAACACTGTTGGTTTTTCCCTTTAATATAATTATTCTTATTAGAGAAGAAGAATATATGGGAACATGCAGAAAATGCAGTTCCCATTTATTTCCCCCTATTATTAACACCTTGCATTAGTGTGATACCTTTGTTACAATTAATGAAAGAAAATTATTATAAATGTACTGTTGTTAGCTATAGTCCATGTCATCCACATTAGGGTTTACTGTATTGTACAGGCCTCAGGTTTTTTTGTTTTTTGTTTTTAATTCTGTTGACATGTATACAACCTAAAATTTCTCCACATTCAAATATGTAATTCACTGTGTAATTACAATCATAGTGTTGTTTTTTCATCAACACCACCCATTACCAAACTTCTGCCATCACCCCAAGTAAAAAATCTGTACAATTAAGCATTAATCCCTATTCCTTACCCATAACTTGATCCCCCATGATAACCTGTATTCTAGTTTCTGGCTGTATAAATTGGCTTATTCTAGTTTTTTTTATGTCATTGAGATAATAGAGTATTTGTTCTTTTTAACACTGTGTGTTTTGAATGTTTTTAAAAAGAATTTGTTTTCCCTTCATTTCTTTTTTTTCCACTTTTGTTATGAATAATTCTTAACAGATCTAAAATTATAGTAAATACATGTATACTTCATATAGATTCGACAGGTTTTTTTTTTTGCCTGTGTACTTTATATTTTAAAGATCATGGCATTTTACTCTTAAATACTTCAATATGGATCTTTAAAAAGTAAGGACATTTTTCTACTACCATATTAACACAATTAACAATTATTCCCTAATGCCATTCAGTATTCACATTTCCTCAGTTCTCTCTAAAATTGATTTTTTTTTTTGAAGGTTAGTCATAAGGTTTTTTCTGTCACAGGGATAGAAGATAGCTGTTTACTTCAAAACAAGATTAGTCAAATGGCAAGCATTGCTTTTGGTTGTTAGGCTATTAAATTCTCTTAATCTAGAATAACTGCCATTCGTTTTTATCCCATGGTATTGATTTGCTGAAGAGACCAAGTCACTTGTCTTGAGAATGACCTTTTCGATTTGTCCGTTTTTGTTTTATTGTTATTTTTTTTAATATCCCATTTTTCCTTTAAAGTGGAGATTAGTTCTAAAGCCTTGATTGCACTGAGGGTTGAACATTTTTGTCAAGGATATATCATATTCATTCTTCATTTACTTCATACTACATCTTATTATACACCATGTAATGTCTTATTGTCTCCCTATTGATGAGATAGTTAAGGTGGTCATGACTGGATCTCTCGATTATAACATTCATTGATTTCTTTGCTACCATCAGGTATTCTGGGAAGATATCTTGGTACCATTTAAGATCCAGTTTCCACTAAACCATTCACATAATTGTTATAATATCTACTAAATATGTTGTTAAATGTGATTTTCCTAATTCTTTTGTTTCTTCTATGTATACTAGCTGTAATTGTTATATAGAAAACTTTCTCCGTCAGCTGGAGTTATTTGTATACCCTGAGATGTAACTTCTACTAAAAAGGCTAGATAAATGTTTAATTCCTTTCCCTTTATTTAGCATTCCTCAGAGTACGGTGTTTTGGTAAGAACCACCTATAACCTTCTTTTTCTTTGGGCAATATTTGTTGGTTCTCTACTATGAGTAATCCCGCTTTAGTCAATGATATCGTTTTTGGTGTTTATTTTTCTGTACTCACTTAACATAGACCTGTTCGGCTTATACGCTTTAAATTAGATCCTTTGACCCTAAGCAATTAGCTATGTGATAACAGTATTTACACATTATTTTTTCACCCTTCTTTTATCTATGCTTTCTTCTTAGATCAACAGGTAAATTTATTCAATGCTAACCAATAATCCTTTTGCTGAGGGTTCCCTAGTCATTTCTTGGTTGAATGAAGCTTGTCCCTTAATTGATTACTTCAGAAGAACTAGCTTATAAGTGTGATTACACTTTGGTTTTGTGTGTTAAAAACTTTTTCTGTAGGCTTGATGCTTAAAAGACCACTGGGCTAGTTATAAAATCTTTGATTCAGTCTTTTTTCTTGATTATCTTGTAGAAGGTGTTAAACTGGGTGCTTTTTTGTGTTTTCAGATTTCTTTGATCCAGATGGTGGGCCCTTATCTTCAACTCCTTCCTTCTCGTTAGTTCTACTAGTTGCCTTTCAAATTGTCTCTGCCATCGCCCATCTTTAATTCCCCTACTCCATGTGTCTTAAAACTACAGCTTTGGTTCCATCTATTCTCCAAACTTCTTCAGGATGCTCTTTTGCCAGATTTTCAGGTCTTCTTTCAGAAAAATTGGACCTTTTCTTTTTGGGGAGAAATCCTGGCTGACATCATCTGAGTTCTGCCATCCTGGGAGTTCTCTGACATCTGGATTCTTCTGTTAAGGTCTCCCTCATTCTCCATGCTGAGATGGACTCCAGCACTTATTCTCTTATCGTCAGTATTTACTCCCCTTCTTTGATATAATTGGGATTTATCACCCTCCACTGTCTCCTACTTATTTTGTAGGTTTATCTTTTAAGTGTTTTGACTTGCTCTCCTTGTTGCCCTGTGTGGATTTTATAAGGAAGTATAACAAAAGTCTGGGAGACTGCCATATTCCTTAGGGAACTCAGAAATCTAAACCCTTCTGATTTTTGTGATGTTTTCCTGCAGCCAGGAATAAGCTGGAATATAACTGCTTTCATTGTTAGCCATGGTGAACTGTACTTTATTCCGTAGTAAGTGGTAGAACAACAGTCTAATTAGGATAATTCTGAGTAAGTGTTTTCTTACATAATTTGGTGGTCAGTGAAGCAAACTTCCAATCTAAGGAAATCACTCTAAGTAATTTTCCCCTTTTATCATTTATTTTCTACTTTGACTAGATGGACTTTTTTTAGCCCATCACGGGGTTTTTCTTTCATACTCTTTTGATAGAACAAGCATATCAACCTAATTCTTTAACTGTATTTATGTTTATAAAGCCACTTAGGAGATTGAGCCAATATGCAGATAATTGAAATCATGAACATATTAAAAGTTGAAGAAATATAGGAGAAAAAAAATCAATTTTAAAATTGAAATTATGCAGGAAAATTAGTTGTACATATCATTGGTTGGGTTCCCCAGGAATCAGACTTTGAGATGAAAATTAGCATGCCAGATGTTTGTTAAGGAGTGCTCTGGGATCCCTTCTGAAAGGAGGGAAGGAAGTGGAATTAGGTGCAGGGAAAAGTTGAGTTGCAGTGCAGTCCCATTGAAGTCTCAGCTGACAGCCCTGCAGGAAACTCTGGAGCCTGGGGATTCTTAAGCCAAATATTTACGAGTCATTATTTTTGATTGGGCAGAATTAAATGGTACTTTCTTACTTTGTTTCTATACCTATCTAGTTAATTAAAAAATAGAAGTTTTTTTTTTGGTACTTGGTCTGGGAATCGAACTTGGGTCTCCCGCATGAAAGGCGGGCTTTCTAAACACTGAACTACCCACGTACCTTTCAAGAAGCATTACTTTTGTACTCAGAAAATACAGTAAAGCTTTCTGTTTTGGAAAAAGAAATCAATGCAAATAATTCTATGGGAGAGGATATTTTTTCAGTCGCTGGATACTTTGAGATCTGAAGAGTATCACTTCTAGTTTTAAAAGCCCCAGTACCTCCCAAAGTTGTAATGGATATGCTATTTGCTTTTCAGCCTGGGCCATGGTAGACGGTGGTTCAAATGTGAAAGCCCGCACTTCTTACAATGAGAAAACCCCGAGGATCGTTGTGTCTCGCTCCCATTCAGGGATGGTCAAGCAGGTTGCTCTTCAGACGTTTGGAAACCAGACTACAATTATCCCAGCTGGTGGTGCTGGTATGTTTTCACTGCCTTCTGCTTTATTGAGTGTTGCCATCAGGGTCACAGCTCATGGTATTTAGGAGGAGAGTGAGAATGTAGAGTATACATTAAGGCAGGCCTGGTCTCCCATTTAACAGTCTCAGGTATGGATTTTTCAGACATACCAGCCTTGTAAGAAAAAAACAATCTTAAACAGTAGTCTGTCCCTCACATACTACAAAAGCATTTTCCTATCAGTGATGTGGCATCAGTGAATACTTTGTATATAACCTGTCCTATTGCTTTATCTGTGAGTCCCTCAAGAAGGGAGGCAGGAGCAAGCACATTAGGTTACCAGAAGACATCCTAGGTATTAGGATGGTCTTGCCTGGGTCAGATTGGACACCCCTGAGCTCCTCAGCTAACCAGAAAAACTCTTTGTCTCCAGTGAGTGAGGGAATCTAAAGCCCACCTAGCTCAGTGCATATTCTTCATTATTTTATTACCTTTATAGATCAGGGGCTCAGTAAATTTCTTCCAGAAAGAGCCAGATAGTAAATATTTTAGATTTTGTAGGCCACATATGGTTTCGGTTGCATATTCTTTGATTTGTCTTTTTAGTTTGTTTTAACAGTGTTTGTACAGCTCAAGGGCTGTACGAAAAGTCTATGGCCTGGATTTGGCTTGCGGGCTGTTATTTGCCACTCCTTATTATAATGAATGCTCTTCAGCACGACAGGAGTGTTTTAATTCAAAGAAATAGCAAATTACAGTCAGAAAATACTTGTGTTTGAAAACCTTTTCCACGCAGTAATAAAGGGACCATGAAGCTTCTTAACTTTTAAGCTCAGATGTCTTCATATGCTAGTTGCATGTATCTGCCTGCCTTAATATGATTTTGCTATTTTCGTATAGGTTCTATTAGGTTGGTGAGTAAGCTTAATGTCCAGAATACCCATCAAGAATGGGATAAACTAGATTCTGAACCCAGTTTCGTCCATATTTGTTTTATTATTTTATTGTTTAAATCCTTCCTTTTTGCAAAAAAGGACTTAAGATGATATTGTTACTTTGTGTTCTTTTCTTTCAAATCAGTCCTGCCTAGATCTTCAATGGGAAATCAAGTTTAAGATCATTCCACAGAAAGTGATACATACTGAATGTCTTTTCATAGAAAATCACAAAGTCGTTTCTAAAAAATTACAGACATACCTCAGACATATTGCGGGCTCGCTTCCAGACCACCACAATAAAGCGAGTCACATGAATTTTTTGATTTCCCAGTGCATATAAAAGCTATGTTTACACTGTACTGTAGTCCATTAAGTATACAATAGCATTACATCTAAAAATTACTGTACATACCTTAATTTAAAAATACTTTATTGCTAAATGCAAACCATTATCTGAGCCTTCAGTGAGTCATAATCTTTTTGCTAGTGAAGGCTCTTGCCTTGGAGTTGATGATTGCTGATTGGTCAGTGTTGGTTGTTGAAGGTTGGGGTGGCTGTGACAATTTCTTAAAATAACACGATAATGAAGTTTGCCACATCGATTGACTCTTCCTTTCACTTAAATGTTTAAATACCATTTTAAGGTTATCAACTGGCCTAATCTAAATATTATTGTGTCTCAGAGGATAGGGAGACCAGAGGAGAAGGGAAGAGACGGGGACATAGCCAGTTGATGGAGCAGTCAGAAAACACAGCATTTATCAATTTAAGTTCACCATCGTATATGGGCATGGTTTGTGGCACCCAAAACAATTACAACATTAACATCAAAGGTCACAGGTCACCATAACAGAATTATAATGAAAAAGTTAGAGACATATCAAGAACTACCAAAATGTGACACAGAGACAGGAAGTGAACACACACTGTTGGAAAAATGGTGCCTATAGATTGGGTCGATGCAGGGTTGCCACAAACCTTCAGTTAGTAAAAAATGCAGTATCTGCAAAGTACAATAAAGCAAAGTGAAGTAAAAGAAGATATGCCTGTATAGACACATATTTGGTTATACTTGAGACTATCATAATAAATTTACCTTGTAGTATATTTTTGCTCATCTGAATTTAATGCCTATACAGCTAGTATTTTACAGAAGCTTCATTTTTGAAATAATTTTATGGAGCTGTGGTAAAGATAGTGCAGAGAGCTCTGGCATACCCTGTATGGTAATTTTTAACAGTTTTTCTTACTTAAAAAAGTAAACTACTTTTTTAAAATCTTTCAACCAGCAGCCTAAGTTCTGTGTTACTTTTTAGGTTATAAAGTTTTAGCGCTCTTGGATGTGCCTGATAAGAGTCAAGAAAAAGCTGATCTGTATATCCACGTGACATACATCAAGAAGTGGGATATTTGTGCTGGCAATGCCATCTTAAAAGCCCTTGGTGGGCATATGACCACCCTGAGTGGTGAAGAAATCAGCTACACCGGTTCCGACGGCGTCGAAGGGGGGCTCCTTGCTAGCATCAGAATGAACCACCAGGCTCTGGTCAGAAAACTCCCGGATCTAGAGAAGACAGGACATAAATAAGCATTACTGGTTACAGGGCAAAACTTCTAGAGCTGAAAATGGTCAACCTGAAACGTTGGAGGCCTTAAAGGGTCAGTAGAGACAATGAGTTAAGACCATCCTGAACTGTTTTGAGTATTTATGAAGCATCAGAAACTTGTTTTCCCTGTAATAGGATGCAAGATCAGGGAAAATAGGTTGCTTCGTGTCTCCAGTATTGTCTTTATTTTTGAGACTATTTTCGTATGGTTGTCATACACAAGGCGCATATATATATTTGTGAATTAAAATCTATAGCTGAGTCTACATTGTTGTGAGTTACCATTTTCACACAACATCATGAGTCTTCACTACTTGTTAATACTTTGGAACTGGGCTGAAGAAAGGATTGGTTTTCTGTAGATATTTAATGTAACTTTACAATTAAATCTCATTGAAAATAAAGAGGGACTTTTACCCCTAATTTGGATGGAAAGCACAAGAAGCCACATATCCATTAATGTGCTACAAATGCTCTGTTTATCCTTTCCTGAATATTTCTTATAGATTAAAATAGAAAAAGCTTAAATTGATTTTTTTCCTTTGAAATTTTAATAATGGATTCACCAGCTAGTATAAAATATAGACATACAGTGATTTGAATTGTAATCTCAATTTCAGTGTTTTTGGAGTTTTTTGTTTTAAGGAAAGTGTGTTTGTATTCAGGGTTTAACATTTCTGCCATCTTACTGTCAGGTTTTATTTTCCCTATGATTCATGGTTCCATCCTTTCCCTCATGACCAATGTTTCCTCTTGACCAGTCTTTACCTTGTAAGATATGTTTTAAAGTTTCAGTGTTAGCGCTAAGATTTTGGCACCTTTCTCATTAGAGATGATATACTGTTAGGGAATATAAGATTATAAATGATTCTTTTATTAGTTGAAAGTTATTTGGCATTATGTGGATTGAACTAGCTTTCCGTATTTTCAAAACCACAAAATTTAACTTTGTTTTAGTACGTGAGAAAAAAATCTGAAAAATTCATTATCAAGAGTATATTATGGGGTGGGCCACTGTGGCTCAGCAGGCAGAGTTCGCACCTGCCATGCCGGAGACCTGGGTTCAATTCCCAGTGCCTGCCCATGTTAAAAAAAAAAAACGAATGCATTATGGTTGTTTTTACCATTAGTAAATGGATATAATCAAACCAAACTCTCATTAATAACCTTTGAGATACCCTAATATTTCCTTCCCTTCAGATTAAAAAGTTACTTTTTTGACGAAATTTTTTCCTGTTCATGCTGCAGAATTTGGTTGGGAGAAAGGTTGGGACACAGTCACCTGTGGCGCTGTAACTGAGCCTTGCTCTGTGAGCTCCCTTTCATCGGAGCATCTGGTTTTCACAGTGTGGTATCTGGATGCTTCACATAAACATTTAGTGCCGCTATTTCATGGGACTTTGATGTCCTTGTATTCTATAACACTGAAAAGGAAAAGTATTTCTCATGGTTTTGGTTTTTGCTTTAAAATTTTTAACTATTTTAAAAAGTAAATTTGATTTAAAAAATGGATTTTCTAGCCTGGTGGAATGTGTATAAACTTTAGGTTTGGGTGTCACACTGTCCAAAGGCCTTTAATTCCTGCTTATTGAACTGAGTGCTACAGTGCTTGAGTTTTCATCCTATCTCTAAAGAAAATCACAAATCTGATAAAGTGGTGGAGCCTCATCAGGCTGGCCTTTGTTCAATGAAAACTCATTCAGCGTTTTAGTCAGTTAGAACACTTGATTTTTAAACAGGATATAGAATTACAGAAAGAGTATCAGAGGCCTTAACTTTTACCTTTGTAGGAAAATGAGAAAATCCTTTTTTTCTCCGGAGAGTGAAAAAGACTTCTGCTGTTGCTAGTCCTATGGTATAATGAGTTACTTTAATTGTAATATGTCAGGGAAATTGGTCTGGCATAGTAAGAAATGGAATTTAATTGGAAGGTTTTTATCTGCAGTATTTAGGGGAAGTTTGATTTAATGGAAACAAAACTACTTCACATTAGCAAGCAAGATTGCTTTGGTTTTATTTTTAATTCCGTTAACCTACATGTAGATAAAGACTTTGTGAAGAGTGTATGTTGTATGCCTAAATTAAGATACTGGCTCTTCGTTAAATGCATTGTATTTTTTATTTTGGTGGTGGGTGCATGGTCTGGGAATCAAATCAGGGTCTCCTGCATGGAAGGTGAGCATTCTACCACTGAACCACCTGTGCACCCTAAATGCATTGTTTTTATAATTTGTTGACTAAAGTTTAGTTATTGATTTTAAGTGCTTTTACAGAATATTAGGGTTTTTTTTTATTTTTTTGTTTCTAAACGTCAGTATATTTTGCAGAATTAGAATGAGTACAGAGAACAGTATTTATGTTTATTTATGTGAAACATTATTGTGCCAGAACATACCAGTAAAACATCTTCATGAGTAAGTCGAATTATTCATGGAGGCATGTAATATCTCTTAAGGTTACATAAATGAAATTATTTTGAAAACACTGCAAATAACTAAGGAAGCATTTGACGTTAGTGGCCTAGACCTCCCCAACTCCTGGTCTTACTTTCCTTCATCTTTGCCCTTTTTTACAGTTGACTTTCATGTACCACATCCAGTAGCAGCAGTGACATCAGTGGCCTCAGCATCCATCATTTGCCCCCTTTTTCTTCCCCTCATTATCTTCTCTTTTGCCTATTAATTAGTTTTCTCCTTTTATTTTTTCTTCTGTTTTTTAACCAGTGTATTTCATGCCCAGCACCTACCCCAAAATCTCTCTCTGTGCACCTATTTCTCTCAAAGACTTCTTGGCAAGGCAAGGAAAATCACCTTTAAATCCATGAAGCTTTAGATTGTGAGGTCTAATCCAATACTTCTCTCTTTTCGAAACATATCTTGCGACCCATTTCTGAGAAATGTAAGTGTAGAAAATATAAGAGAGTTAGGTGGATAAGCCTGTTTGATAAAACTTGCTTTTTTACCAAGTTTTCATGCTTGGAACCCCATTTCAGTTGAGGTCACAGGGGCCTACATGATGGGTCATAGTTGCCTTTATGTTTTCCAGTGTTCCCATCCCCCAATTCAATTTTTTTTCCTGTATTTTAAATGAATAATATTCAAACGAATTGTTTATGGTTGTATAATGTATTGATCTAAGCATTTTGGTTTGTGTATTTTACATAACAATTGCACAGATTCTTCCCATTTACTGTGTACACCCTTTGGATATTTTGCAAATTGTGTAAGAGGAGGTGTGGGCCAGGCTGTAGGTAAGAAAACACCGGGAGAGGAGGTGGGGGCAGCACAATGGAAGGATTGCAGCGAGAGGAAGCTATGTTAGGGATTCTGCCCTTGATCAAGATGTTTAATTCAAAAATTGGATTTCATGCAGATTTAAAAGCAATAACTCTAGATAGCTCAGCATAAACAAAGAAAGCTACAGTGCCACCCCTGTCCTTCAGAAAAGAACATGCCCAGCTTGCTTCTCGTAGGTGATGCCTTGAAGATGGCCCCCTGAAGACAGTCTTTAACAGATTAAAATCCTGCACCTACCTATCTTGACTGTGCATTCATTGGTCCTGGATAGAAGCAATGATTTTTACCTTTTGGATCTTTGGTTGAATTTGAAGATGTATTTAAATAATTTTCGGAATATGGCTACAAAAAGTCTGTCTTGTGACTGTTGTGTAAAATAAACCTAATCACCTATCAGTTAATAATTATCCTAAAAAAAAAGTTGTGCCTTAAGAACAGGGCATTGTGTGTTAATAGGGAAAATAAAATCTTTTTTTTAATAGGTAAGGAAAATAGGAACTTTTTGCCATTAAAACTTAAGTTCTTTCAATGTTTTTAATATTAGATTTGGGGGAATTCATTAAAATTAAAGTTGATATAAAATTATTTTTGCATAATCTAGCATTTACAACTAAAGTACATTTTTTATAGCAAACTGGCATCTTGATGTATATAGATTTGAAATGGTACTTCATCTTTAGTTTTTAATTTAAATTAATATAAGACCAAGATAGATCACATATTTTTATTTTACTTTTAAATAAATCATTTCAGTGTGCTATTATATCTGTTCTTGTAATTCTCTAGAATAATTTTGGTTTAAAAATTAGCGATTTATTGATGGTAGCATATCAAACATATATTAATGTTTAAAATACTGTGTGTTGTATGACACAGTGGGGAAGGGGTTCTAATTCTGATACACAGTTTACTGAGATGGCGAGAAGAATTGAACTCTATACTTCAAAAGGAGGTTTTGGTGTTCTGTGGTGCTGGTTTATGTTAGTAGTTTATTTTTATTTCATCACTGCCTGGAGGTGTATGCGTTATCCTATTTCCTATCAGTAAAAGCTTACAGGAAAGTTTTTATTTATTTTTTATCTTTTTTTTAAAGTTGGGTGGTGAACTAATTTTGCTAGGAAATGAGATATATAAGTAGTTTTCCTTTGAGATAATCCATGCTATCAGAAGTTCAGGATGATGAATAATATTAAAACAACTTGTTCTATATTGTGTTTGTAAGGTTTCCCTAAGTTTTATAATTAACATACATTGTGTAAATTGCAAAAGCAGAAACTGATGTTTGGTTAGTAGTATGTTCCATTAAAATTCTCTGAAGTGTATGTTATACACATAGTAAATTTTTAATCAGGAAAGACATGTTCATTCTGTATTTTTTAAAATAGGGAATAAAACATACCCAAATCCATTAGATCATTTAACCTAAAAAAAAATGTTCTCATGTCTTCGCAAATTCTTTCTTCAAGCCTTCTTTGTCATTCATGTTGGGTTCAAGAGGGAATATTTACATGCTTTAATTTGCATGTAAATACAGTATTTAATTTCATGTGCCATTCCTAGCCACTCTCTGCAGTAGCCAACACTAAGCTTTTTAAAGGCCCTCTAACAGAAGAGGCTGTTCCAGTATGACAAACAGTGGCACTGCCTGTGCGTGTTTTTCCCATTTGACAACATTATGGAAGCAGCTAGACATGTGCATACAAAGGGGTTGAGTTCACACTACAACCAGGTCTACGTCCCTGCCTCTTCAAGTTGTATTTTTTGTCATCCTCACTCCAATTACTCTCTTTCTTATAATGATCTAAATTAATGATGAGGGGGATTAAAATAAATAGTTTACCTTTGAATGTCCCTTCCCTTTTCAGACTTTTAAAGCTGTAGAGGAACTAGACAACTTCCTATTTCCAAGACATGCTTAGATACCAGTTTTGCTTACTCATGCTCCTGACCTGCCTCTCACCCATACCACCGAATGTAAGTGCATCCCAATTTTAACCTCTACCAAGAAAGTAACCCTTCTCCATGTTTTTGGAGCAGTTTGTATGTACCTCACTTATAGCAGACATTTTTATATATGCTGTACTAGATGTAAACTTCTTAAGGACAGGGATTGTGTCTTGTTGATTTTGTATTTCCACCTTGACCCTGGTGTATTGCACAAATTAGGTGCTTAATGTATGTTGAATTAAAATGAATAAAAGATTATACTAGCACTAGCATGTTTCATGCCTTAGTTATGTAAACTGGTTGTTTCCTTTTTTTCTTCTGCAAGTACTTCTCTTATGATTATCTCCTGTCCCCACTAATTCATTGAAAGAAGTTTTGCCTTTTTTTGTTAAGATACTACCCCACAACCAGTTAGCTCTAGCAGATGTGAAATGATTATCCCAAATTCTCTACGTCTGGATATACTTTGCCAAGCCAGAATTTGAATTCTCTCAATAAATTGGTCATGTCTGTAAGAGATGGTGTGCTGCATCTGTTTTTGAACTCTTCATTTTTATGGGATTCTCCTTATCCTCTTAACCATGTATCTGAGAATGAATGGTGCATGACAAACATAGCTCTAATAAAACTCTGACTCATATCCTTTATTAGGTTTGTTTGTTTTAACAATAAAATGGAGGATAGGAGAGCAAAGAAAAGATGAGTACAAAAATTGTAGAAAGAAAGAGAGAAAGTGTGATGAAGTAAGGGAAAGTCCCAAGAACTTTCGTGGTTGCTAATGAATTTTCTTCATGGTACATTTTAATTTCCAGGAGTGCTAAAGGTTACCTCTATAATTATTTTGGCATCTACCTCTGGACAGTCAGAAAAATAAATCTGAACAACCCATAGAATGAACACCCACTTCAGTTACTTTCTCAGTGTGAACCTAGTAATCCCTTCCTTTAAGAGAGCTTTGCCTTCCATGTGAAATGGTGAGGCCCTTCCAGTGGGTCAGCAGTGCTGGTTTTAATATCCTGGTCTTGATTCTAATAGGTGGGCCCTGCAGTTGTTCAGCACTTATTATGAACCTGTTCATGGCTCAAATAATCCACCATCTATTGACCTTTTTTTTTTTCAAATTTGCAAATGGGCAGGAGGCACCAGGGATCGAACTCCAGACCTCCACCACGGCAGGTCGGAGCTCTGCCTGCTGAGCCACGGCAGCCGCCCCATCTATTGACCTTTAACGTTAACTAGATGTGATTCAGTTGGATCTTCATGAAAACAACGCCTTTCCCAGAACTACCTCCTTAGCCTACCAACCATGGGCTGAGGACTTCCCAATGTTTAAGTAAAGCAGGTTGGCTATGGACCACAACCATGAATGCTATTTGGCAGGATTCTAACTTTAATTCCATCTCTCAGAGAACAACTGAAATAGCAACAGCTAAGATTTTTGGCAGGTACAACAATCCAGAGAGGTTTTCGCCTTTGAGCAGCCCATGCAGTGCAGTGGTGGAGAACTAGTGGAGTGACCTTGGACAAATGGCATCCTCTGTGTGCCTCAGTTTTCTTATCTGCAAACTGGGGATAATTATAATGTCTTCCCCATAAGGCTAATCATGATTCCCCCCCCCATAAAGGTTAGTGGTCATTAGTATTTTTGTTTTCTGACTCCACAGATCCTCACCTTGGGCTTGACATGGACCCTATCTCATAGGGGCGAGGATTTCTAGTGCTTACTTCCCTGAGTGCATGTCCATATTAACTGGAGAACATTTACACTTTCTCAGAATGTAATTACCAAATTCCATACCTTACATGGGGAAATTTCATCAACTCTCTTTTTTTTTTAAATTACATTCTTCCAGCTAAATGTCCCTGGTCTGCTCCTCATTATTCTTGGAATAGCTTCCATTCATTTTCTTAGCCCTGCAGGATGCTCATTCTCTTTGAGGGGTATCTATATGACCCTCAATATTTTAGCTTCATGTTGTCACAGAAGGTGGGTTTTATCTCCTTGCTTTTGGGAGGGTAAACATCTTTTCACATGTTATACAGCTGGCTGCCACTTGGGAGCGGGAACTCCTGTGCTTTCTGTGTACTGGATTAAGCACCCTTCCTGTCTCCTGCAGCTCAGCACCACGTTTGCCATTCAGTAAGTTCACAAATATCACGTAGAGACCACTGGCTTGTTTGGTCACAGTGTGTCAGAAAAGCATTGAGTGATCGTGCAAAATCATAATCTATATAAATAATTGAGTAAAATAATGAAAGCATATGACCATATGTCCTGATGAACTCTTTATCAGTGCAGCCCACTGGGTCTAGTATTTGCCCCAGGTTTTATTTTTTTTTAATGAGTTTTTAATGAAGCATTGTAATAGTTGGACTAAAATGAACGAGGATGGATTTGGTGTCCTCTCCATTTTATATTTCCAGACTTGTTTTTCCTTGTAGCACATGAGATGAATATGTAATGAATAAAATACTCACTAAACACATGGTTAAATCTAAAAATTGCCAGTGATAAATTATTTCTTTTCCAGATTCTTTCTAGACACAGCAAAATTAGTGTCCTCCTTTCAGAAAAGAGAGCAGTCGATGATAGAACAAAGTGCTTTTTGATACAAGTGGCTGGAGACAGTTAACTTTTTGGGTCATGAGGAGTGCTGGAAACCTCTGATACTTTGCCCCTGCCAAGCACTTGGGGTACCAGCCAGTTGTGCTATGGCCTTTGATTCACCCTGTTAGGTCCCAAAGCTGCCAGGCCACCAGATGGCCATGTCATTGGGAAATGTGGGAAATTATATGTTTGCTTATGTGTGGAATATTTGTGAGAAAAGAAGAGGTTGTAGTGGTTTTATCATTTATTATATGGGGAAAAATCTAAAGCCATTTATTCTATGGTTAATATATACATATATTTTATTTAGCATTAGGCCCTTTCAACAGCAGTGAGCTCAGAAAGTCCATATTTAATGAAGAATTAAGAATTAAATTTCCATTTCTCAAGAATGGTGATGGATGAATGTGTAATCTTCAGAAAATAACAACATGAAAACCCAAAGACATAAATCTATAAAAGAAATAGCGTGTTTTTAAAAACTTACTAGTTACTGTAAGAAAACTGCTGAAAGATGACAATTAAAGCTGCATGAAAGGAAACCTCGCTTTAAATTGAGATCAAATGACTGTTCAACTAAATTAATTTCACTTATTATTTTTTTAACATTTTTATTGTGCAATATATACAAAAACAATAAATTTCAAAGTATATTTTGAACAGGTAGTTATAAAACATTTAAACATTTGGTACAAATGTGAGTTTGTATCACAATTTCAAGTTTTTCCTTCTAGCTGCTCCAAGACACTGGAGACTAAAATGAAATATCAATATGATGATTCAGCAGTCATACTCATTTATTAAATCCTAATTTCTCTGTTATAACTCCTCCTCCTTTGATCCTTCTCTCAATCTTTAGGGATATTTGGGCTATGCCTATTCTACTTTTTTTCATGTTGAAGAGGGGTGTCGACAATATGGAATAGGGGGATGAAACCGGTTGATGTTCTTGGAGAGACTGGCACGTCTGGGTTTCAGGACTTACGTGGCCTAGGAGCCATTTAAAGGCTTTAGGTTTCTGAAAAGTAAACTTGGTGTGTGAAACTTTTGTAGGAGTTCAGATAGAGCCCTGGGTATTCTTTAGGGTTAACAGGAATTATGTTCGTTGGAGTTTGGCAAATCATGGCAATTAGCAATATCTAGCTGAAGCTTGCATAAGAGTAGCCTCCAGAAAGCCTCTCAACTCTATCTGAACTCTCTTAGCCACTAATACCTTATTTTGTTACATTTCCTTTCCCCTTTTTGGTGAGGAAGGCATTGTTGATTCCACAGTGCCAGGGCCAAGCTCATTCCTGGGAGTCATGTCCCACGTTGCCAGGGAGACTCACACCCCTGGATGTCATGTCCCATGTAGCAGGGAGGGTAAAGATTTTACTTGCAAATTGGGCTCAGAGAGAGAGAGAGGCCACTTCTGAGCAACAAAAGAGGTTCTCTCAAAGTAACTCTTAGGCATAATTATAGGTAAGCTTAGCTTTTCCACTATGGAAATGAGTTTCATAAGAGTAAACCTCAAGATCAAGGGTTTGGCCTATTAACTTGGGAGTCTCTAGTGTTTGAGAGGGTATCCAGGGTTTCCCAGGTGGGAATGTTTAATAGTTTCAAATTTTTCCTCCAGTCCCTCAAGGGACTTTGTCAATACTTTTTAATTATCTGCTCAACATACTGTGGGATGTATCTGGGTATTATATTAAGCTATACAGAATTGCAAGCCCTTGTTCTCATTCTGGGCTCCATGTGTTTGGGTTGTTTAAATAAGCTATCCAGACTGATTGAGTTAGATTATGTGCTACAGAAAACTTAAATTTTGGACAAAATAAACCTCTCTTCCTTTGGTCTTATATAGTAGGTGAAGTTCTAAAATACAGACACTGTTATCCTTTACCCTATAGTCTGATTTGCCTTAGTCCTGACCAGATGAACTTCATTCTTATCTCTAGTTGAAGCATGATCTCTTTTTCAATTTCTTTAACAGTTGTATGTGGCAATGTTGACTGCAGAACTCCAACTCTGAGTCTTAAGTGTCACAGGTACCCAAATTTCCAGGGAAATACCAGGTTTTACACAAATATCACCACCTCTCAGAATCTAGAGATATCACTCAAAAGCTCTGTACTAAATGTGACTGCCATAAGAGATCACAATCTAAGCCCCAATTTTCTTATAAATGTTTTCTAAACGAGACCATACAATATTTTGTCCTTTTGTTTCTTGCTTATTTTTCACAACATACTGTCCTCAATGTTCATTTACCTCATGACTTTGTTCCTTTCTGGTAGCTGCACAATGTTCCATCATATGTACAAACCACAGTTTGTCTTTCTGCTTGTCAGGCATTGTATCCTTCGGCTACCTGCATCCATTGGGCATCATGGATAATGTCCAAAATCAACAATTCATGTTTCACAGTATCCTCACTTAGTTGTACAGTCACCATCACTCTTAATTTTAGACAATTTTCATTGCTCCAAAGAGAAAAATAACAGATAAACACACCCTCACCAAAGAGAAAATCCAAAACTCCCCTTCACTTTTGACCCTCCCTCCATCCCCCCTATTATTTACCCCTAGTTTTGCTGTGGTACTGGTAATGTCTTCCTGTTAAATATAGGCCATAGCATGCGATAGAAAATTTCCCCCTATGCCCCTCTATTATTGCCTCTTAGTACAAGTTTCATATCTTTAAAGTGGTTCATGCAAAAACATTTATATTTGTAGTGTTAATTGGCAAGATACATGGCTCTATAGAACCCCTTTCAATCATCTTCACCTTCCCTATGGCAATATTCCTTATAAGCCCTCAGTGGACTGCCTTTACTTCTATCCATTCTCATACATTTAGATATGACCTCATTAGCTAACTGTTCACCTATCTCTAGCTCTGTGTATCTGTAGGTTCCCTAAAGTCTACTGTATAAGACTCTTAGTTTACCTTTATCACGGATATAATAGCAAAATCATATAGTATCTGTTCTTTTGTGTCTGGCTTATTTTACTCAGCATTATGTCCTCAAGGTTCATCCATGTTGTCATATGCTTCAGGGCTTCATTCCTTTTTATGACTGCATAATATTCCATTGTATGTATATACTACTTTTTTTTTTTATCCACTTGTCTGTTGATGAGCACTTAGATCGTTGCCATCTTTTGGTAATTGTGAATAATGCCACTATGAACATTAGTGTACAAATACTGAGTGGTGGTATTGCCAGGTCGTAGGGCAAGTCGATATTTAGTTTTCTGAGGAACCACAAAATTGAATTCTGCTATGGCTGTACTGTTATACATTCTCACCAGCAATGAATAAGTATTCCAATTTCTTCACATCCTTTCTGACATTTAAAGTTTCCTGTTTGTTTACTGCACCCATTCTTATAGGTATGAGATGATATGTCATTGTAGTTTTGATTTGCATTTCAAAATCTTCATATGTTTTTTAGTCATTTGTATTTGCTTTTCAGAAAAATGTCTGTTCATATTTTTTGCCCATTTTATAATTAGATTGTTTGTTCTTTTGATGTTGAGTTGTATTTCTTTATATATACTGGATATCAAACTTTATCCGATATGTGGTTTCCAAATATTTTCTCCCATTGAGTTGGCTGCCTCTTCACCTTTTTGACCAAGTCCTTTTAGGCACACAAACATTTGATTTTGTGGAGTTCCCATTTATTCACTTATTTTTTAAATTTTGAAATATAACATATATACAAAAAAACAATAAATTTCCAAGTTCATTTTAACAAATAGTTATAGAACAGATTTAAAGTTTGGTATGGGTTACAGATCCACAATTTTTCATCTTTTCTTCTAGCTGCTTCAAAACACTGGAGACAAACAGAAATATCAATATAATATTTCAGCAGTTATATTCATTTGTTAAATCCTATCTTCTCTGTTATACTCCTCCTTCTCTTTAAGTAAGCATATATACATAAAAGCAATACATTTCAAAGTACATTGCAAGAATTAGTTGTAGAACAGATTTCAGAGTTTGATATGGGTTACAGTGCCACAATTTTAGGTTTTTATCTGTAAGGTAATGGAGGATAAAAGAAATATCAATATAATGATTCAGCACTCATACTTGTTAAAACCAAACTTCTCTGTATAACTCCAGTATCACTTTTGATCTTTCTCCCACTGTTTAGGGGTATTTGGGCTATGCTCATTCTAATTTTTTCATGTTGGAATGGGCTGTTGATAATATTGGATAGGGGGATGGAACCATGATGTTCTGGAAGGGCTGGCCCCTCTGCATTTCAGGACTTATCTGGTCCAGGGACCCATCTGGAAATTGTAGGTTTTGAAGAGTTACCTTAGTGCACGGAACCTTTGTAGACTCTTATATAATGCCCTAGAATGTTCTTTAGGATTGGCAGGAATGGTTTTGGTTGGGGTTTGGCAAGTTATGATAGGTAGCTGTGTCTAACTGAAACATACGTAAGAGTGACCTCCAATGTAGCCTCTCGACTGTATTTGAACTCTCTCAGCCACTAATACCTTATTTGTTACATTTTTTTCCCCTCTTTTTGTCAGGATGGCATTGTTGATCCCATGGTACCAGGGCCAGACTCATCCCTGGTATTCACTCATTTTTTTTTTCCAAAATTTCTTTGACATGTATTGTAAGTGGAGCAATATTCTTAACACATTAATTCCATTGTTAGAAGAATTTTGTAAGCAATTAAATTACATATTTATATCAGTGTCATCAGATATTTAAAATGGAAAATCAATTAAGTTACTTCGAATAATGATATGTTCTTCTAATTCCATGGAAACAAAGTTCTTGGCAATTTATTCTGTAAAAGGTGGAACTTTGGACATTATTTAATGAACGTTGGCAGAACCTACTTGTAAACTAACCTGTGTCCTTCAATAATACTGAATTTTTTTAAAACAAATCCTCTAAATCTTGTTTTTGTTCAAAATCACTTGGAAATCTTTAATGAAAGTATTCAATAAGAGGATAGTCAAAAACTGGTTTCTGAAGCTTTTAGCAAATTGCAGTTATTGAAACAAAGTTTTTAGAAAGGAAAATCTTGAAATTCTTATAAAAGCAGTGGAGGAATGCAGCAAATTAAACAATGAGGATAAGCAGTGTAAAAGATTTCACTTTGAAATTCTATGTATATGCATTGGAATATTTTGACATGAGGTAGAAACATTTTGATGGAGATCCTCTACTTTCCGTTTTGTATAGAATGGGATGAAATTAAGAATGCATGCAATTTATTGCCTCTAAGTTTGGAGAAACATTCAAAGGAATCATAAACACTGACAGCTCATTCGATGAGTTTTGTCTTGTAAAAATACGTGTGGAAGAAAGATATTCTAAATGAAGACAAAAAGATAGTATCTGTAAACTTGGACCACATTATTTACCCATGTCAACGTTAGAATCAACAGTATCTTTCACACATGTTGAATGGTTGGTTTTGGCTGTTCTACTGGTTGAAGGGAGTGGCTGGACTGTATGTTTTCAGCTGGCTACCCTTCATTTATATGGTGATGATCACTGGATTCCTATGAACAGTAAGGGAGGGTAAGCCCAATCTTAAGGGCTTTTCAATCCTATGCTTACTGCACATTTTCTAATACTCTATTGGCCAAAGCAAGTCACTTGGCCAAGCCTAAGATTCAAGGGGTGGCACAATCACAACTCAAAGGGGCATGCAACTCAAGATGGGAGAAAGGTGTCACCATTTTTGCAATCTACTATAGAAAGTGTCAACAATTTATAATATACTATAATAAAATACAATTTTCAATGTCATGAAAAAGTAAAAATAGGGTCATATTAAAGAAAAAATGTATTCAGAAAAATCATAGTAATAGCATTAAAAACAGATAATGCTATGAATCTGGGTAAAGAACATGAAATTGTACAAAGAAAAATAATTGTTATATTATTTTTAAGCATTTATATAATCAATATAAAGGTGGGATTTTTTTGCTTTAATATGTTTGGTCATGTTACTATTATTTTTTAAGAATAATTCTGGTTTTGAAAATAGCTTTGAATACTATTATTTTATAAATCCACAAAAAATAATGAGACCAAATTGTGGCCAATAAGTAAACATTTTAAAATTTAACATTTTAACATGCTTTTTCTCTCTCAGAAATATCTACATTTGAATAATAAGTCATCTGATCACTATATTAATATGTTCCTATGAGCTTGGGCGGTCCTCAGGTAATTCCAGAATTCTACTCTAGGAATATGTTAGAAAAATCATAAGTAGAGTTGGGAGTGAAAATAAGGAAACAAAATTAACCTGAAAGTCTGCTAAACCATGAAAGTTGCTAGTCCACTTTGAATTTATTTTTCTGGGAGAGGATTCTAAAACCAACCACCACCCTATAGTATAACAACTGAAGAAATTTTCTTTCTCTTGATTATTTTAGGAAGCTGAAAGGTAATACACATTTTATTGAGTCCAGTGTAGGGAACATACATTTTATAGAGCCCAGTGTTTGAAAACGTAAATTCCTGGGAGGCTAAAGAGATAAACATGTAGAGTGGACAATAGGAAGGCAATATAAATTGGTGGGGATTTTGGCATATACTGAAAAGCACATGTTTTCTCTTAAGGAGATAGCCACTCCTCATGTTCGGCCATTTCTTGCAGTATGGGAACATCAGCCTTGTGCTGTGAGCTCTTTTGAATTCTGAAGACAACCTAGAGTTGTGGAATGTATGTGTGTACATATCGGTGAGCATGTGTATGTGTGCATGTCATTACTTACTTCATTTTAAAATATTGACAAATTCAGATCTTACTGAGACGTTTTGGAGGCTCTCACAGAGAGGATCAAAGTGAGCACATTCCTGGGCCAGATTTCTTCCAGCATACGACCTTTGATTTGGTTTCACACACCACCCAGAGAATATAGGATTTTTGCTGAAGGCCTCACAGTTAATGAATTGTATTCAGACCCCTTGAATTCTAGCACATATTTTTTCTACTACAAATTTATACTCTTTCATCCTGCATGAAATGGGTAAGAAGTTGATAGTGCCTCAAGCTGTAGCCAAGTTAAGCAACAGGCGTCCCTATCATTATCCCTGCCATTGAAACCCTTACTCTGGTTGGCCATATTTAAATACCATGAAAATGAATGAGTCTTTGGTAGTCAGTGGGTCAGATCAGACTTAATCACAGACCTAATCACCAGGGAACTGATTTAAGGCAGCTGATTTAATGTTCTTTGACTTTTAACCACAGGGAAAAAATTAAGGGTCACATAAATCAAAACAACTTTATTTTTTTAAGAGTGAGAGAAAACGTTCCAACCATTTGCTTCAAAAATTAATAGCTAGAAAAATAAACACGTTAAATAGCAGTAAATTTATATTATGATATTTAATTGAAAGAAATTAAGGTAGATGAGAAAGAATAAACTATAAAGTGGTTAATTCAGAAAGACAGAAGTAGGGATACAACAATCACATACATAAAAACACTATGGTAAAGAGGCTAAATATGTGGTAGCTCACTATCAAGGATCAATCAGAGAAGCAGAACCGCTGAGATTCTGTGGGATTTTCATAGGAATTTGACCTTAAGCAATTGTGGACACTAGTTAAGCAGGCTCTGTAAGGCTATTGTCTTCCCATGGGAAGATGAACTTCAAGTACATGGGGCAGGCATTTGGGAAGGAAAGATGGATATTAAGTGGGGAGAGCAATACAAGCTGTAGCCCCTGAACAAGAACTAGAACTCACGAGAAAGATCTGGGGAGACTCCAACTTGAGCCCGTTTTCACTTCCTCAGACTATGACAAAGTGGGTTTCTTGGGAAGGAAGGTCACACCAGACCCAAGAGTAAAAGAATCTAGAAAAGAATCTTAGAAGAGGGTGGAACAGTTGCTGACCTTCTTACTGTCTTCTGGCCAGGAGATAAGTGACAATGTGTGTGAGTCACAAAAGCATCCTCCCTAACCTAAGCATAAAAATAAAATCACTTTTGCTTCACTTATGCATTCCAAATCTCATGTAAATACGTCCCTTGTGACCCATCCAAACTGGAAACAGACAGGGAAGAGAATTCTGGGAAATATAATCCGGTTTAGCCACATCGCCAGGTTATAAAGCCCCCACAGTCCACCCTTTGGCAAATTAACACCCTATACCTCTCTTTAAACCGCATTAATTTCCAAACAGAGACAATGACAAAGCTATGCATCCACTTAAAGACGCAGCTAGCAATTGTGCAAGGAAATCAAGCTGGTCCTTTCCACAAAAGAGAATATAAAGTTGCTTTTCATAATTTGTGTGATGTTCATTCTTCTTCCAGCTGATTCATACTCATGCCCCCTTTGATAACCCTTAGATATAAATAATGAAACACCAAGTTAACTGCTATTGACACATCTTATGTTAGATGGTTGGGAAATGGAAGGGGGAAAGAAAAACTTATTTAATATATTTGATATATATATAATTATTTCAATAAATAGATGATAGATAATGATCTCATCAAATAAGGAAGAATTATTCCTGACTATTGAAGTCTTTTTTGTTACCAGTCAAGTGGTCATAGCTGCTATTCAGAACTATGCTCTCACCCTATCCATTCCCTAGCCCATTTGTCCTCATGGGGCACCTTAGCTTGTGCTTCCTGCTTGGTAGGATGATCCATACTTTCACTCCTAATGGGCTATTAGCAATGCTATCTAAATTGGATTTTCCATAAACTTCAATCCCAGGACACAGGAGTACTAAGAAACATTCTAGAGGACCTCCTGTATTCCAGGCATACCCCACCTTATCCCTATTATATGCTACCAACAGAGTTTCCCTATCACCCCCTACCCCCATTTAGTATAGTAATTCCTTACTTTTCATGCTGACTCCTGGCATGAGGAGCCCAAAGTGGCTAGATGCCCATCTCAACTTCTAATTTAATAGTATCATTGTTGTATCTCCTTGTAGAGGCACTCCTCCCTTTGAAACCGAGACCTTTGACCAGCAGAGCCTAAAGTTGTAGAGATGGGAAACAAAACTTTGTTAGTGGATGCCAGGGGTTATAATAAGTGAAACCACTCCCATTTTACCCCATGATTCCAGGACTCATGAATTCTGAAACCCATGGATTCTGGTTATGGGAAAAACAGCACTATATATTGGGTGCTAATTTAGAGCAAATACAGCTTCCTGGAAGACATCCTGAGCCTCAGCCCCCCCAAGGTGTTCTCATCTATCTGATGCATAACTAAGTCTTCAAAAGGCCAACCCACTGTCCCATCAAGCCAGCTTTCTCAAGATGAAAGGGAACATGACAAGAGCAGTGAATTCCATGAGCGTGGGCCCATTGCCGTATTTCATTTGGTGTGAAATAAGTTCCTTGGCAAAAACAATCCTTTGTGAAATATCTGTGAGCTGGGAAGGCAAATGCATATCCAGAGTAAATATCTATTCAAATTAAAACAAAACACTGTATTTTCCATAATGGAAGTTATCCAACTGATACCCTCGGGGAAAGGTGTCATATTAGGGCTCAGTGTGAGTCTCTATTCCTGGCAAATTGGGCTCTCAGCAGTGGCTTGCGGCCAAATCATCCTGGGTGAGTGGAAGTCCATGTTACTGAGTTCACATATAACCTCTACCACAGCTTCCATGGCTACTTTATTCAAAGGCTCATTGGGCAATGTCAGGAGCGGTTGGGAAAGAGGCTGACTGACATCCAGCAGATGGGTCATTCTATATCCTGTTTATTAAAATCCTCCTGTGCTGAGATCATGTTTTAGTAAATATTCATATGGGACATAAATGTCTTCACAATCTGTACCCATTTAGAGAGATCTTTCCACATATCCCTTCCCAGACCTCCTTTCCAATCATGTTCCTTCTAAGTACCTGACCGTCCATCAAGCCATTAATCATAGCCTGTGAGTCAGGGTAGACCCTTATGCAAACCTTAAGCTAGGAATTCAAAACCCCGATCTCATCATCTCCCTCCTAATTCCTACAGCATTTGTGGAAGCAATCAACTAGCCAACTACATTATACTTCTTATTTTCACTAAAATGTTATAGAGCAGTAAGTATCAGCCAGACAATTGCCTTCTGTACATCTTGATTATAGTTATAAACAGGTGATAATTTCCATAAACATTACCACTGCTTGCCATATGCTACCAGTGGCTTCTTTACCACTGGAAACAGAGTAATTAATGCCTTTAAATCTAATCAAATAGAAAAGCCAACTCCAAATAATCCAGAATCAACTCAACTTTTCCTTCAAAGAATCAATTCCTCTGGAGCCATTCGTGGTTCCAAATCCTGAGTCAGTCCAAGTTCATTTCGAGAAGCAGAACCCCTAGGAGGTGTACACACACAGACAGACACACACACATATATGTGTGTATAAAATAAGGAACTTGCTGTAGGGATTTGACCTTATGTAATTGTGAGAGCTTGTTAAACAGTCTCTCCAATGCTATTGTCTTTGTGTTGATACCAAGCAGCAGGGTCCAGTTTGATTCAAGTCATAACACCAAAGCCGTGAAAATCAACAAGAACACCCTTAGCATAAGTGTTCATTCAGAAACACTGAGGATGAGAAAGAACTGAGGTAGCAGTTTAACTTGGGGAGGAAAGGTATGATGCTCTATGAGGCTTGACAAGAGGAACTTAGCTAAAGGCCAGCTGGTTTGGGGAAGAGTTGGTCAAGGATGGTTCTCCCAAGAAGGAGGGATTATGGAAAGAGGTAGACAGAAGCAGTTTGTAGGCTAAGGTCATGTGCAAAAGGGGCTGATGAGGACCAGCAGTGGGGGACAAGGTGGAAAACTCTCAGTCCTTCAGTGCTTCTCACAGTGTGTTTGCAGCATTGGGGAACCCTTCTTTCCATTCTTTGAAAAGACTACCTACTCCTTGAAGTCAAGGAATAGCCTCACTCTCCTTTGTATTCCTAGCCTGGTACATTTTGCATAAGAGGAGCTCAGCAAATATTTGCTGAACCAAAATAACCTGAAGAAAGAAAGTGTGGGTGCTGGAGAGGAGAGGGAACAATTAAAGAGTAAGATCACCAAAAAAAGCAGAAGGAATTGTCAGAGGCACAGATGAAAGTAGAGAAATACCTATTTTTTTTTTAAATGAAGGAAGGAGGTGAGAATGTGTGTAGGAATAAGAGTATTTAAAGTACAGAGAAAGCTAAATCAGGATTATTTAACAGCCTTGGCATTCCTGTTCCTTGGAGACAGGTGGGGAATAGGTGCAGGTAGCATGGAAGATTTTAGGGACAATGATAAGAAATGAAAATGTTATTTTAGAAGATCCTGGGGAGAATGTCTAAGGGGATGCTATTGGAGAGAGGGTTGCACAATTTACCTGTGGAAAATATTATGTTTTTTTTGGGGGGAAAGCCATTTTAAAGCCCTCTTCCCCATGAAGATTCCCACTCTGGAAGGAGCCACTGGGACCCGGAGATAGCCTGCTGCTCAGTGGCCTAATGTACAAGCCAGTCTTCACCAATCCCACAAAAAGTCAATAATGTAAGCAAGTAGGTTCAGATTTTGCAGTCATTAATCTGAGGTACAAAATGTAAATTTATGAATAACTGAGCTCAACCAAGCCTCAAAATAAGGCTGCCGTAATAAAGAATGGTGAACTGGCTAGCTTAAGACAACAGAAATTTATTGTCTCACAGTTCTGGTGATTGGAGGTCTCCAAAATCAAAGGGTTGGCAAGGCCATGCTTCTGCCAAAGGCTCTAAGGGAGAATTTCTTCCCTGCTTCTCTCCTGGCTTCTAGTGGTGGCTTGTATGGCTTTTTCTGTCAGGTGTCATATGGCCTTCTCCCCTTGTTTGACATGTACCCTTTCCTCTTCTTATAAGGACATCAGACATATTGGATTAAGGGCCCACCTACTCCAGTGTGGTCTCATTTAACTTAACTAATTCCATCTGGAACAACTCTGATTCCAGACAAGGTCACATATCTTCGGGAGGGCACAAAATTCAATCCATAACAATACCCAACTCAAATCATGGTGTCGTTTCTGGTGTAGGGCTGGGGTTGTTGGGATTTATATTCTGTTCATAGATTTTCTCCCCTTCCTCTTCTGATTTCTTCTTCCCCTGGGGAGTGCTTAAATGCCCAAGGGCTTCTTAATCATCTTGGCATTGGGGTGGGGGGAGTGGTCCAAGTCCTGTCCTCTGTATCCATCCAGCCTCTGCTGATGCAGCCTGTGCACATGGGCATTGGAAGCTGGCCTCTGTTCTGTCCATCTGGGCCCATTATTGTCCTCCCTTCCCACTGTGGGCTCTGGCTGTCTTGGTTGTGGGCTCTTTACTCCCCTTGTACTGTCCTGAGGCCCTTTGGGTCCACTTGCCCTGTAAGTACTCCCAGGGTCTCTCCAAGGACTATAGGACTTTTGTCCACAATGCATTACTGTTGGGCAGGGGACTCGGCATGGCTGTCCTCAGGTCTGTGTACCCATATGGATATGTACAGGTATTTCTTTGGATTTTTTGCTGCCCAGAACTTTGGATCACACTCCTTTGCTTATCATCTCACCTTTACATATCAAGGCCAGACATGTGCCTTCTTGGAGAACAGGACACTGCTATTTGACTTCGACCCTGCTAATCTGACTCAGCCACATTGTGGCTCCAGCCTGGAGAGCAGTCATATGAAGAATGTAGTACTGGGTGAAGTAATTCACTTGAGGGTGGCCAGGAGACATTCAGCTTCCAGAGACAGCTATTGCAAACGTCTGAGTGGTGGCTTCTGGTGGACTGTGTGGATGGACAGTGTTAAAAGAACCCATGCCCAGTGGCAGTGGCTCTAGGGTCTTGCTTGAGTACTGCATAGTATAATTTGGCTGGGTTGTGCAGCCTCTAAGCCTGATGCTCTATTCTTCTCGTGATTCCACAAATTCTTTACAATACTTTAATAACTTCTTTTCAGGAGGAAACTAACTTAGGTGGGTTTGGTTATGTACAAATAAGAAACCAGGTCAATAATCCATCCACCACTGCTAATCTGTCATCTGGGGCCCTTGTGGTGCTATCAAACAGGCCCAGATCAAGTATTGATTGCTAAGAGGCTCTCAGTCTTCCAGGTTATACCCAAAAAGAAAGGTAAAGCTTAGGCAAAGCAGTTAAGTGCAAGGAGAAACAGTCAGGTGCTAGTGAGAGCTCACCCAATGCAAGGCTAATGAACAGTAGCTAGAGATAGCAAAAGTCCACCAAAATTGATTTGGGGAACATGCATGGGCCAGAAAATCCATGTGACCTTTTTTTTTTACAGGTGCACCGGGTGGGGATACAGAATATGTTAGCTGAGTATTTATGTCCAGAATGGCAATTTCCCATCCTGTAGAACTTGGAGACATTCAAACTTCAAGAGTCTCTTTCTTGAGTGATTGACATGTCAAGCACTATTCTATGCACTTAACCTTCACTACCTAATTTGATCTTCTCTGCAGCCCTAGAAAATTAGTATCTAACCCTCCTTATATCTGTGAGAAAATTGAGGCTTAGAGAAATCAAGGCCAAGATTCCACAGCTGCTAAATTGGGGAGCCATGCCTCAGAAAAGGAAGAAAGATGAGGTAGAAAGAGATAACCAAAGTGTCTACCATTCTACTAGACTCATATATTTTTTAGCTAAAAATATCTCATTAAATTACAAAGAGGAATATATTAATTAAATAAAGGATCTAATAAGGCTGCAAGGCAGAGGTACTGTAACCGCATACCTAAAAAAGTGACATATGGGAGAACTACAGCTTCATTCAGTTCATCAATGGCCACACAAAAACGCCTGCTCCCTGTAAAGCTTAGTTTATTCTTCCCATCATAGGGACTAAGGATTGCAAAACCATGCCCACAGGTGTCATAAACAACCTCCAAAGCCAAACCTCGTTGCATAGCAACATCTCAGCAGTGAGGCTAGATTGAACTTTATTTCCAACGTGAATATTCTTTCATTTGGCTCCCTCTTGCTCTCTACAAATTATTTTATCCTACGCACATCATTGGCCATATAGAGAGATGAGTCAGGGCTCTGCTGGGAGCAAATGCTTCTCTTGATCCCAAGGCTTATTGGTTTAGAGTGTGGACCCTGGGCCAGCACATCGAGATCACCTGCAAACTTATCAGACAGGCAAGTGCTTGGGGACCTACCAACTCAGAAACACAAAAGGATGGGGACCAGCAATCTGTGTGTGAGCAAGTTTTGTAGGTGATGCAGAGGCAGGCTCAAGTTCGGGAGCTGCTAGCTTAGAGTTAAGTTAAATATAAATCTTTAGGACTCTCTAAGTGTTCAAAAAATATAACACCATTATTTTTATACTGTCTTAGTTTCCCTGAACTGCCATGACAAATACCCCACAACATGTTGGCTAAAACAATGGGAATTTATTAGTTCATGGCTTTGAGGCTAGAAGAAGTCCAAAATCAAGATATCAGCAAGGCAATGCTTTCTCCCCAATTCTGATGTTGGCTGCTAGCAATCTTTGGGGTTCTCGAGTCATGTGGCACTGTCTTCTCCTTTCTCTTCAGAGTTGTTGACTGTCTTCTGGCTGGTCCCTTGGTTTTTCTCTGACCATGCCTGAATTCTTTCTGCTAAGAAAGGGCTCCAGTAATCCAGTTGGGCCACAACTTAACTAAAAATAACATCTTCAACAAGCATATTTACAAAGGGCTCATATGCACTAGGACTCCAGTTAAGATTAAGAAGTGTCTAAATTTAGTGTACCACACTATACAATTCACCCATTCAAAATGTCCAAGTCAATGGTTTTTATCCACAGAAATGTGCAATGATCACCACCATCACTTTAAAAACATTGTCTTCTCCCCCAAAGAAACACCATACCCATTAGCAGTCACTTCTAATTTTCCCCCCACTCCTTCCCACCCCCGCAGCCCCAGATAATTTCCTTTATCTATGGATTTGCCTATTCTGGTCATTTCATGTAAATGAAATCATATGTTATGTGGTGTTTTGTGACTACCTTTCTAAATTTAGTATGTTTTCAAGGTTCATCATGTTATAGCATGTATCGCTATTTCATTTCCTTTTTAAATGCCAAATAAATTCCATTGCATGGATATGCTACATGCTATTCATCCATCCATTCATTAGTTGATGCACAGTTGAGTTCTAATTTGGTTTTAAGTTAAAATTCTGTAGTGTAAGCTTCTTCTCTTCTCGTGTAAAATAACTACACGTGAAAATTTCTATATTTCTGCCTGTTAATATTCTGAATTATTTTTCATGACTAACTGTAACAGGGGCACCGAAAACCTTTGTAATTGCATAATCTTTTTCCCCCTGATAGATTTAGGGTTTGTTGGCTATTCCTAAAACAGAAATCCATTGGACATGTGGGTTTTAATCTGATGCTTGTTTTTTGAGTTCTCTACTGTGCCAAAAGCAGGGGTAGCCTCCTGGGTGCTGGTGTTTGGGTATTGGGAGCTGGTGTCTGGCTCCCTCTCATCTTAGGGTGCTGGTCCAAGGCCTAGGTGTGGAGAGCACGAGGATGACCTGCGGGGGCATGGTGAGTCCTGCTCCTTCCTTACACTTGAGGTTTCTACAAAGTGGTGGCTCCAAGCATTTAACTTGAACAGTGCAAAGTTACCCCAAGCTTTCTTTTTGTGTAGCTTGCCAGGAAGGGTATTTGAAGCTTATGGGGTGATTATACATATATATATATATATATATATATATATATATATATGACTGATGGGTGGAAAGGGATTTCTGAACTAAGACGTGCATTTGAGGCAGAGGCCAGGGGTCAGTGTTAACATATTCAGGGCACTTGTGTCTCAACAATGCACAGCTGGTATATGGTACCATATGAAACCAGGTGAGTGGACTGAGATCATCCAATAGAGGAGGCCACAAACATTTCTCTAACTCTAACTGAACAAAATATTTATTTCTAAGCAACAGATGATAATTGGAGCCTCCCTGAAATTGTTGGTTTAAGGGCATGAAACAACTTAATGTGGTTCTGCCTTCTGGACATTTATGATCTTTGAAACCACTGAGGTAGAAATCAAGGATGTTAACTAAACAAATTAACACTAGGTTTGGAAAAATATCTTTTTATTTGCTCATTATAATAGAGAATGCTTAAGTTGTAGACTGTCAATAAAAAGTCACTTCTAAAATTTTACTATTTTATAAAGCACAGAAACATTTTCAATGTCTCAGCTCTTGAATAACTTAAAGACTAATTTCATCTTCCCCTTAAGTCTTTTGGGTAACTTCTATCAGGAATATCTTAGAGTTTTCAGAGTACTTCAGCATTTGACATGGATTCAAGTTTTACTAAAAGAGGGGTGACCCAGTGAGCAGTGAGTACCGAGTACCAAGTACTCTCTGACATTTTGGATATCCTATCTTTTTTTTTTTTCAATTTCGAAACACTTTTAATTTTTGCTCCAATACTATGGAGCTTGGAGCAAATTATGATTCCCTGTGAATTCACTGAAGGAATCTGATATCTCACGTTGTCCATTTATTCTTTAGAACTTTTACCCCTTCTTCCCACCCATCACTGTTTACCAACCTATCATACTTGTGCAATTTACAAGAGAACATCAGGAAATGAAGGAATACATCTTGTTAGGCAGAGAGGCAGACTGGTTTCTTTTTCACTCCAGATTTCCTATCATGTAACAAGATTTCCATAGCTCTGACAGGAGTTCTTCTCAGGTCTGATCTTATTTCACAGTAGGAATGCAAATAGCACATTTGCAAAAGTTTTTCTTTCTCCTTCCAGTGAATTTAGTTCTCTAGCTGGATTAAGATCTTTGGTTACATTGAATCTCCAACTGGCAGAGGACCAGCCCTAATTTTTTCAAAGAGAACATTGTCCTGAAAAATATTTTTTAAAGTGGATGTAATTGTGCCTAAAGCAGCTGTTGGTCGGTGAGTAGGGGAGTAGCATGGGGCAGGAGGGAAATGATCTTTATCGAACACAATTTCTTATTCTCTGGAGATGTGATAAAACATTATTCAGCATGTCCGACAGTTGTTTCAGACTACAAGCCAAAATAGGTGCTGGAAACCTAGGTGGATTAAATATCTCACAAAAGGAGACATGTAAAATGGTCAGATCCGCCAGTCAACAAAACAATCCTACCACTACCAGCACCGACTGAATTTCCCATAGTGAAAGGGCACAGAGAACCCTGGACACCTGATAATCGGCTGGATGGATTTGCAAACTGCTGTATTTAATACCAGAGTTGCCCTAGGGGGTAGTTCTTGAGCCATGCGGGCAGAAACAGGCATTGGAAGATGGAAGCTCATTGCTGGGACTGACTCTGGAGGGGGAACACCTGCATTTGAGTACCCCCCTCTTTCTCTTTTAGTGACATGGTCTTGGGTCAGCAGCTCAGTTTAGAGTAGCCTTCCCAGCAGTCTTACCCTAGGGCTGTTGTGAGAATAAAGTGAGATAGTATTTGTCACTCTCAGAACAGTCCCACAGCTCTGAAAGACAAGCTCTCCTTCTCCTCTCAGCCTTTGTTGATGCGCTTCTGATCCAAATGCCTCTGCCTCACTCCATATTGATTCGGCAGAATATTCTGCATTCTAGAGACCAAAATCAATTCAAATTAAATAAGCAGAAAACAGTTCATTGGCTCAAATATGAAAGATGTCACTTGACTGAAAGCGGTTGTCATCTCTTTCTTCCTTTTCCTCTCTTCCCTGGCTTCTCTTTCTCTGTCCACTTGTGGAGTGTCTTCATTCTCTCCCTCTATGGATTGGCTTTCCCCACAAAATGGCAGCATGGCTTCCAGAAGACCTGATCTGCGAAATATCGTCTTTCACAATCACATCAACAGATAACTCCTAGGAACACCTGTGGTTGGTCTGGCTTGGGACATAGGCTCTCACCTCTCTGCAGGGGTGGAGTGCAAGGACTGCTAGGAAAAGAAGGCAGAGTACAAGGGAGAGAAAATAATTGCTATTAGATCTCTCTTACCCATGAGACTTGAGGCTGAAGGGGAGGGCCCACCACCCATCACCAGTCCGGGCCTACTTATGAAGATTTCCAGCTTGTACTTTCCCAGTTGGAAGCCCAGGTCTCAACAACATCTTAGCTTTCCAGCTACTGAGTTCTCCATTGCTTAAGGCCATACTGGCAACTTGTGTGATGACCTCGTGGGTCTGTGGTGTATTGTGGGTAAGGAGGGCACCTTGCCAAGACTGGACTGCACCATTGTTCTTACATTCAGAACTTACATCACTATCCACTTCCTTGGTCGTCCTTCTTCTGCAAAGATGACCAGAAGTCCAAGCAGAAGACAGCGCTGCCCTGTTGTGTCAGATCAGCAGAGGTCCTGCTCCTGCTGGCTGGGGAAGCTGACTCTTACCTGCACCGGATTTAGGTGGACAGGAGTGCAAGGGGGAGGCAGCGAACCCTGTAGGTTTGGAGCTATTGATTATTGGCGACAGCAGTGAAGCAGATCCAGACTTTGTCTTTTTTTATTTATTCCTAATGTTCATGTGAGAGGGTTGGCTGCCTATGAAGGGTTGAAACTGACAAGAACATAATAGAACATGGAGGCTCCATGGCTTTAGTAGCCTGTCTTTAGGGTGCGCCGAGGTCGAAGATGAGAAGAAAAGTTGTACTATCAGTAAATCTGATAAACAAAAGCTTTAGATCTAGCTGAACCAGACCTGGCCTCTCTCCAAATCAGCCTCAGGTTCATATTTGGCTGTATTATGAAGATGAGATGCTCAGTATAGCTAATTATTAAGAAAAGATCAGGGTTCATATTCCTGATTTGTCAGACATAAAATCTTCAGCAAATTTTATTCTAATAGGCGGACTATAACCATGAAAGGACTCTGTGAAAATGAGAAATAATTGAAAATTCCCTGGAAGGACAAACCCACCTCCTTCAGCTGAACTTGAATCCACGTGAAGGCACTTTGCGAACTCTAAGAAAATATTCTTGATTAGAGCCTCCCAAGAGAGTTAAAAGGAAAGATGATAGACCTTGAATTTTATTAAGGAATTAAAAAATTTTAATTTTTAAAAATTTTTCTGTGCTTTCAAAAAACTGAAATTTTAGATGACTTTAAAAATAATGATCTACACCTGAGAAGTATAGAGCAGCTACAAAGTCACTTTTTGAAACTGAATTGTGAATTTGTTTATTTAATTCCTTGATTTCTGCATCAATGGTTACTAAGATCATAAATCTTCAAAAGGCAGAACTATGTTAAGTTTCATGCCCATAACCAATAATTCTCAGGGAAGCATTTCTTACCAGCAGTTGCTTAGAAACAAATATTTATTTAGTTTTTTAGATTCAAACCACTGATTGCCAATTTGTACCATTAGCTCTGGTTTCTCTGAATCTTCACCCTGACTTTTGTGGCTGAAATGAGTAAGAAAGAAGCTTTGGCATGGAGACCCAGGAATCTGAATTTTTACTACTTCCTAAGGATGCTCCAGATATACTTTAAAGTTTGACCATTGTTCTGTAGCTGAATATATGTTCTAACTTACATTTGTCTTAGCCCATGTTCAACTAAGAATTCTGGGTCCAAATCCTGTTTTCTCCATCCATTAGTAGCTTCTGGATTCAGGCACAGAACCTATCTCACCACACCCCAGTTTCACTGTCGTAAGTGTTGTTGCAAGGGTCCAATTAACCAAAGCATGCTAAACCTGGGCACAGACCACTGTAATGCCAAGTGCTCACAGGTGTTACTCAAACTTAGTGTTGTTATTGGTGTAGACTACTACCACCAATGTTACCATCATGTCTACAAAGCTGGTCTACCTGGGATTGTCCAGGAGAATGAGTAAGTCACTAAATAAAGGTATCACTGCTTCTGCTCCACTTGGAAGTCACCATAGTTGTCCCTGGGAACCTGTTTGCAAATCACCACCTGCACTTTGGATGTCTACCTTTGTCGCTTTCCACTCGGGGCTCACACTTTAACCATAGTGTTTTCACGACTCAACATTTCCCTCCTGATCGGTGGGGTCCCGCTTGTGTCCATTGCTCTAGCCCAGTGCTTCTCAAACATTCAAGCGCACACAGAACACCGGGCAATCTTGTTAAAATGCAGACTCTGGCTCTGTAGGTCTGGGTGGTGCCGAAATGCTGCATTTCCAAGAAGCTTTGAGAAGATGCCTTGTCTCTGTGCGGTACTGACTCCCTAGCCACCTCCCAAACAAGCATTGCTCCTGCACACAGCCTTTATCTTAAGAGAGATGGTTTAACAGACCCTGCAGTCTGTCCTCACTTTTAGGGGTTCTGGGGAAAGACTTCCCAGTTAAGTGGTGCTGCCCTTACTCCCACGGCTTCTCAACCTGAGGTTTTTGCCTACCATATACACCATTTTCTGATGGAGGATGGAGAGTAACATCAATTTATTCATATGTTATTTTAGTCATTTACTAAAATAGAAGAGCTAGAGAGATAGGTGAACTTATTCCTGCCTTCCCATTAAGGGTTGCATGTGTTACAAAGTAATCTTACATTCTCTATTTTTACAGTCATGAAAGCTCTTCACTGACTTCTGAAATTAGAAGAAAAGTACAGAGAATATTGCCCTAAGGATACCATAAAATAGGGCTTGGTTCTTTTGCTCTAGACTTTTCGTTCAAAAGAGAAAATCATGACATGGGTTATTTAAAATAAAAAATAAACCTGTTGACAGTGCTTGTTTCCCCCTCTGGTTCTGGCGGGATGTCATTTCTTCAGAGTGAAATATCAAAGTTTGCCACACGGGGGAAGCAGAGCATCGTTCTTCCTACGCTCAGCTAGCACAGCCACAGTTTGCTTTTAGGGTTGAATTTCAAAGGCTTACAGTTAGAGTTGGAAATAACAGAAATGATCTCAGTAGCAATAAACCGCATCGGTTGGCTGAATTCACAGCCATAACCCTCTAACTTCAAAATTCATTTGAAGGGTCATGTTTTAAGTAAGCATTATTACAGAACACAGGTCATCTCTTCCTGTAATTGAGTCTAGTCGTACATGCCTTGGGCAGGGCTGTTAAGAGATGGAGATGGTGTAGCAGGAGTGGGGCATTAAATCATTAAATTCCAATCCAGTATATCAGGATGACCATGGCTACCACCTAATAGAAGTAATAGGAAGGGGCAGCGTTAAAAAAAGAGAGAAAGAAGGACAAAGACAAGTGATTCGAATGAATGGTGTGTCCAAAGAGCTAAAGCAGTAACCAAATTTGAAGAATAGTTTTAAAAAATTTCACCCTGAGGAATAAGTTTGGAAACCATGTAGACATCATTTTAGCTGATATCTACAGTATTAGCCATTTCAGAAAGTGAAAAGATGTACTTTCTTTGCATTGGACTGCGAGATTAGCCTGTGAAGGCAGGCAGTTTAGGACACATTTTTTTTTTCACATTTTTATTGTGCTATATAACATATATACAAAAATTAATACATTTCAAAGTACTGTTAACAAGTAGATATAGAACAGATTTCAATGTTTGGTATGGGTTGCCGTTCCACAATTTCAGGATTTTCCTTCTAGCTGCTCCAAGATACTGGAGACTAAAAAGAAATATTAGTGCAATGATTCAGCAGTCATACTCATTTGTCAAATCTTAACTTTTCTAACTCCTCCTTCTCCTTTGATCCTTTTCCCAGTCTTTAGGGATATTTGGGCTATGCCTATTCTAACTTTTTCAAGTTGAAAAGGGGTGTGGACAATATGGGAGAGGAGGATCGAACTGGTTGATGTTCTTGGAGAGACTGGCCCCCCTGGGTGTCAGGACTTAACTAGCCTCAGACCATTTGAAGGTTTTAGGTTTCTGAAAAGTAAACTTAGTGTGTGAAACTTTTGTAGGAGTTCAAATAGAGCCCTGGGTATTCTTTAGGGTTAACAGGAATATGTTCGTTGGAGTTTGGCAAATCATGGCAATTAGCAATATCTAGCTGAAGCTTGCATGAGAGTAGCCTCCATGATTCTATTTGAACTCTCTTCCCTCTTTTGGTCAGGCTCATCCTTGGGAGTCATGTCCCATATTGCCAGGGAGAGTCACACCCCTGGTCGGCATGTCCCATGTAGTGGGGAGGGTAATGATTTTACTTGCAAGTTGGGCTTAGAGAGAGAGAAGCCACATTTGAGCAACAAAAGAGGTTCTCTGGCAGTAACTCTTAGGTGTAATTATAGGAAGGCTTAGCTTCTCCACTACAGAAATAAATTTCATAAGAACAAGCCTCAAGATCAAGGGCTTGGCCTATTAACTTGGGAGTCCCTACTGTTTGAGAGAGTATCCAGTTTTCCCAGGTGGGAAAGTTTAATAGTTCCATGTTTTTACTCCAGTCCTTCAAGGGAATTTGTCAATCCTTTTTTTGTGTATATTGTATGGTGGGGTCACATTTTTCCATGTAAGTATACAATTATTGCAGCACCATTTGTTAAATTCTTGTTTGTTGTTTTTGTTTGTTTGTTTGTTTTTTGGAGAACTGCATGTACCAGGAATCAAACCCAGATCTCCTGTATGGCAGGTGAGAATGCTACCACTGAACTACCCTTGCATCCCCTGCCAATACTTTTTAATCATCTATCCAACATACTCTCGGATATATCCAGGTATTATTAAGCTATACAGAATTTCAAGCCCTTGTTCTAGTTCTGGGCTCCATGTATTTGGGTTGTTTAAGTGAGGGACATGTTCTATTTTGTCTTGACATAAGTTAACAAACTTAAATCTATTTATCTGCATTCCCCAGTGGAAAATTAGGCAAAGAAGCACTAATGTGAGATTCTGCGAAGTGTACATGCACTCAGATTCAGTGTTCTGCCTTCCAGCTGTGATTAGCACTGTGCCCTCAAGTCACACAGAAATAGCTGAATTCTACAGGGAAGAAATGAGTTCTTGCTGTATCATATATCTCTCCTGCTTCAAGGCTGGAAGATTGAATCTCAAAGGGGGGCTTTTTCAAGCAGACCCCAGTTCCTGAACTGCTGTTTTAATGTCCCCAGGGGTGGATTTGTGTTAACTCAAGGTTCACCATGCTGGCCGATGTGTATCAGATTATAGCCATGGGCCAGGCACTCCTCTACCCACCCCTGTCATGTAGGTGAAAATATGGGTATAGGTGACAAAGGTCATCCTAGAAGGACAAAGTTCTGAGGTGATGTGTGGTCACCAGCTTTCAAGGCCAGTGAATTTCTCAATTCCAATGCATTCCTATTCGTCTTCAGAGCTACAGGTTTTCATATGCAGCTGTCTACTCGACACCTCCATGAATGTGCCTGTCCTCACTCAACACTGTAGCTTCCTGAGAATATTCCATGTGAGCGAAAGCAGTTCCATAGTTACCTGGGTTCTTTCCTTGTTGTCATCCCCACGTATATGTAATCAGCAAAATATTTTTGTTTCTACTTCTAAAATGTGTCCCATATCTGTTCACTGTTCTGTCTCCATTGTCACCATGTAGGTCCAAATCGCCATCAACTTTCACATGCATGACTGCCATATCTTCCCAATAGGGTCTCTTCTGGCTGTGGCAACCTAGCTTAGTCAATTTCCTACCAGCAATATAGGCAATCTTTGAAAATCTAAATCATGTCCTATCTTGGACCTACTTAAAACCTGTTACTTTAAGCCTTAATGACTTCCCATTACTCTTCTAATTCAAACCCCATGGCCTATGATGGCCAACTGGTCCCTCTTTGCCTGGGACTTTCATGAAAGTCCCCTGTCCTGGAAGTACCTCATTCTGAGCAAATCGGGTCATCCAAAGCACTGATTAATTCAGCTGTTTATTATTCTCCACCTCACCGCATTTCTCTTTGCTTCTTACTCACTAGGATTTAGCTGCACCAACCTCCTTTTTTGTCCCTTAAGCAGTCTGTCATATCTCTTTGCCTTGTGGTCTTTACCCTTGTAAGTTTCTTTGTGTGGAATCTGTTCCCCAGGTCTTCCTATGCTGGCTCCTTCATACCCTCAGATCACATCTCAAATGCTACTCCTTCAAGGAACCCCTGCCCTTTCTTACTAGTAAACACAATGATTTATCTGTGAAATGTGTTTGTTTTATGCTTTTCATCACAAGAAAGCAAGTTTCTCGGGATTAGAGACCTTTTCTTTTTCTTTACCACTATGCCTAGAACAGTGCCCAAGAACATAACTGTAGCTCCATAAAGGTGTGTTAAGTGAATTTTCCAAACATGACTCTCTCAGATGTCTTTTCATTAGTCCTAACGAAACTTTCTTCTCATCTTATTCTCTATTCTTATTTTAATTCAGTGGTTCTCCAACTGCTAAGAAATTTGATTGTGACTCTCAGTGTCAGAAGTTCTGATTCTGTAGGCGAGCAGTAGAGCCCAGGAGTCTGCATTTTAGTATCTTCCTTCCCACCACACACAACCTAGGGGTCTTCTGTAGAGCCTTTTTTGGGTGGTGCCGAGTCCTATCTTTGGAAAGCTTCTGCTTCTGCTTCTTCATTCCAGGGTTACATCCTATTTAATAGCCCACCCCCCAACAGGCCATCCCAATTCTCCAAACTTCCTCACCTAACAATTAATTCAACAAACACCTCCAAGTTACTGGCATTATAAAGATGAAAGACATGTCCTTTACTTCTTCGTGGTCTAGCATTTCCTAATTAGTTTCCCAGAACTTGACTAAATGGCACAGTTTTATGAAGCGTTCCTTGTATCTCCTCACAAAATTATTTGATCAGTATTCTGTGTTGCCAAAAATATATTTTAAAACAGGAGCCATGCATTTTGTGTGATCCCATATCTATTTAAGAACAACAGACTATGTTCTTCTTGAGGGCAAGTACCATGCCTTATCCATTTTTGTTGATTCTAGTTTTAGCAAATAGTAGGTGCTCAATCAATGTATAAAATGGATGAATGTATTAGTCAGGGTTCTCCTGAGAAACAGAACTGTTTCCACAAGTTAGAAAATCAATGAAGGTGATATTTGAATTCCTCTGAAGAAGCTGGCTGGCTGAAGTAAATATAGAAATTCTTCTTTCTGACTGCTGAAATCCTTAGTTATCACTTTAAGGCATCAAACTAATTGGATGAGGAGACTCCTCTCATTGCTGATTGTAGATGCAATCAGCCATAGATTCTGTGGTGGTTTGAAGCTATATGTATCCCAGAAAAACATGTTCTCAAGCTTCATCTATTCCTGTGGATGTGAACCCATTATAAGAAAGACCTTTTGATAAGGCTATAAGGTCTGTATCACCTTGATCAATATGGGTCTTAATCCTATTACTGAAATCCTTTACAAGAGAATGAAATTCAGATGGGGAAGGGTAACTGGTATGCCAGGAAGGAGAACAGCTGGAAAACAAAGGTCAGCATAAACAGCAAGCTTGAGAAAAAGCAACTGTGCCTATGGCATGTGAGGTATGTTAGGAGCAGTGACAGCAGAAGGAACAGTGATGGAAGAAGGAAGTGGGGAAGCTAGACGGGAAGGGACCACTGCAGCCCAATGGAACTTTACCCAGTGACAGAGAACATGAACAACAATGGCTTAATTAAATCAGTGTTTCAGAAAGATAACTGCTGGAGATGAAAAGGATTAGAGATAAGGGAGAGACAAAGAGGGGGCAGTTAATAGACCTTTGTAAAAGGCATAAATTAGGGATTAAACTAGGGTGGGAGCAGTGGGAATGGAGATGAGGAATGTTGTAGGTAGAGAAACAGCCTCCCCAAAATGTTCAAGTTCTAAGCCCCAGAACCTGTGAAATCTGTGAGGTTACATTGCAGAACGGAATTAAGATTAGTGATCAACAGACTTTTAGACAGGGACATTATCTTGGATTATCTGGTTGGGTCCCATGTAATCACGAGGGTCCGTAAGAGTGAAAGAAGAAGGGAGAAGAGGACATCAGTGTCATATAACGTGAGAAGGACTCAACCCACTATTGCTGGCTTGGAAGATGGAGGAGGGAGCCAGAGCCAAAGAATGTGGATGAACTCTAGAAGGTGGAAAAGGCGAGGAAATGGATTCTTCCCTGGAACTTCCAGAAGGAACGCAATCCTGCCAACCTCTTTATTTTAGCCCCGAGAGGCCTGTTGCACTTCTGACCTACTGAACTGTGAGATAATCAATTTGTTTTTAAGCCACCAAGTTGGTGAGAATTTGTTACAGCAGCAGTAGAAAATGATTACAAAAGGTGGAATTGAGAGATAATCCAGTTAGAGGCCATTGTAGTTCTCTAGACCAGAATTAATGAGAGCAGTGGTAAGCGGGAACAGAGGCAAAAAAACATTTTGAAGGTAGTTTGTAGATGCTGAGGGAGTAAGAGGTATATAAGATAATGGTAAAATTCCCAGGTGGGATTCAGATAAACCAAGCAGGGAAGGAAGAAGAAGGAATAGGTCCATGGGAGAAGAAAACAAATTTGTTTTTTGACCTACCACAACCGAAAGCTGTGAGGAATCCAGGTAGAGACTGCCATTTAGCAATCAGTTGAAGATACAGATTAAGAACTCAGAAGAGAAGGCAAAGCTATAACAGCCCAATGAAAAGTTACAGAAGGGTCCTTGTACCCTAGGATTGTATGAGGTCCCTCAGTAAAATGTGAAAATGGGGAGAGGAGGCTGAGAGCACAATATTTAGGGTGAATTTAGAAGGTGGACATGGAAACACAGGAAGGCAAATGCAAAAGTAAACAAAATCAGAGAAGTCAGAGAAAGCAGGAAATCCTGAATGCTTGGTACCAAGGGATCCCAGAAAGGAAGAAAAGACAAATGCATTAAATATGGCAGAAGCAGAGTGAGGGCAACAGAAAGGGTCTTTGGGTTGGCTTCTAGCGCTGACCTAGAACTCCAGGTGAAGAGCTAACTAGTTTTGTGACCTGTTTGGGTCTTGGTTTCCTTATCTTTAAAAAGAGGCATTGTGTTAGTTTCCTATCACTGTACCACAAATGTGTGGCTTCAAACAACAGAATCTTTTTCTCTCACAGTTGTGGAGGCCAGAAGTCCAAAATTGAGGTGCCATGGGGCACTTTCTGAAAGTTCTCATGGAGAATCCTTTTCTCGTCTCTTCCAGTGTCTGGTGGCTGCTGGAGTTTCTGGACTTGTGTTTGCGACTCCACTCTCTGACTCCATGGTGCCATTGCCTCTTCCCTATTTCTGCCTATCAAATCTCTGTCTGCTTCCTCTTATGAAGATATTTGTCACTGGATTTAGGGTTCATCTGGATAATCTAGGATAAGCTGTTCCTCTCAAAAGGCCTCAACTTAATCACATCATTTACCATAAAAGTTCTTTTATCATATTAGATAATATTCACATGTGCTAGATATTAGGATGTGTAGATAGCTCTAGGGGAGCATTATTCAACACCCAGACCCTCAGAGAAAATAATCTCTATAGTCCTTTCCTATGTGGACTTTAATGATTCACCAATACACTGGCATGGAAAGCACCATCATTATTTAGCAAAAGCTCAGAAACATTTGGCAAACACTGGCCATTTATTTTCAACAAGAGTAGCTTTCAACAAGGACACTTTCACTTGCACAAACCCCATTGTGAGACACACAGTGGGATCCTTTGGTAAACTGGGTGTTTTTCTTTCACCTCTTCACCTGACTTCACTAACTTTTGGATGCTTTAGTTTGCAATGGTGGAAAACTCATTGCAGAGTGAAGTTTGGGGGCTACCCATCCGATAAAGAAAAACATTGGTTTTAGAACATTTAATTACACTGAAGTACATTAAGTATACTCTGTGAAGATGCTGATGTGTAGAAAGGGAAACCCTATGTTAAGTTAATACTTCAATAAATGGATAATTTATGAGTATATTCAGTATTTAAGAACAAAATTTACATATCAAGTGGTTTTCTAAATTGCCCTGAAATGGTTCTGAGCCTTAAGCATTCCCCTCACTTGCATTTTTAGATAGCTTCCTAAGCTCTTCTTTGCAGAGAAAGTCCAAAGGCACACTTTGGCATGGTTAGCCAGAGTTTGCTCAAATTCTGATTTAGAGAAGTCTCAAAAACTGATGAGGTTTTCTTTTTTTTTTTTGAAACCAAGTTGCATTTTTATTTTGATTCTGTGGCAAGCCAGACAAAACATGTTTACCTCTATCACCCCTCCCCTATCTTTGGTGCATTGTGAGAGATTTTTTTTTTTCTATTTAAGCAGCATTTGTTTGGTCTGCCTTTCTTTTTGTTAAGATTATACATTTCTCAAGGATGAGAGATGTGAAAAAAACAAAACCCACAAACATCCTAAGAGTCTCCAAGTACCTTCTAACACAGTTAATATGTGTTTGTTTATGGGATGAGGGAGTAGGACAAATTCTCTACTAGCATTTTTGACAATTTGCTAACTGGTCTCTATTTAGAAACTAGACGTTGCTATCCATCATGGTTCCCAATATTTGGTATTCCTTCCCTTCTCTATAGGAAACAGACAGAAAAATTTGGTCTCAGTTCTCAAAAGGCTATGAAGTAGGTTGAAATCTCTTAATAAAATTGAATGCTTAAAAAAAAACTTTGTGTAACTTTGTAAATGTAAATTGAAATGAGCTAAATGCTCCTAACACAGCCCATTTTCAGAAAAAAAAAGCAGAGTCTCTCTGCAAAGGACTCATGCAAAATAAGAATAATAATATGAGGCCAGTAAATTGGGAAGAGCATTGAAAGAGGCCTGTACTTGCTGCCCAGGAGCTGCTTCCTGCCCCTGAAGCAAAAATAACATACTGAAGAATAACAGGAAACTTCCCATTCATTTTCTGTATTGCCAGATATTTGGTTCTATCACTCCCCTACTTAAATGACTTCCACTCAGTTTATAACACAATCCAAATTCCTAACTCTGGTTTATTAGAACCTCCAGCCCCTACTTACCTAGCCATGTTCTTGCAGCTTGCTCCCTGGCCTTCAGTGGTACTCTGAGTTTATATCAAGTGCTGTCTTGTTTCCTGGGTTGTCCCCACAACCCAATCTCTGCTTCTCTCTTGCATGCCCCTCAGTGCTTCCTCTTAGGAAAATGACACCTTTTTGGAGCAAGTCCCCCCTGCCTTTCCATTGACTGTTCAGCCACCGTTCTTCCTATCTCTTTTTAAAAACTTAGTTTAAGCGTGGTCTCATCATAGTGAATTAAAATAGGGCCATTTCACACTGTTGTGCTGTCTCAATATCTCTGACCCTGTCATTTGGTCCCTGAGGGACCACCCCTGACACCTGCTTATAGGAGAGATAAACAGCCTCTCCCTCTCCTTCCCATATCCTACCTGGGTCCACATCCCTATGAGAGTAAAATACAAACTCAACAACTCTCACTCTTGCTTGACTGACGGCTACTGCTCCACCCCTATAACACTACAGAGGCTCAGTTCCCAGGTCCCCACTGATATTTGCTTCCTGCCTGCTTGACTGAGCCCATGCTTCTGATGTATTTCCCCATGCACCCCCGTGAGGTGGGCTGCTGCCCCTCTCTGTTCTAGGACCTGTGAGTGCTGGTAAGCTTCTCTCTCCTACATCTTGGGGTCAATCGTCCTTGCACACCCAACTCGCCATATGAAGCTACCTGCCATTCACACATTCCTTAGGATGTCTTCTCTGAATAACAGCTGCCCTTAGCCTTTAAGCCCCCTTTTCTTTGAGCTCACTCTTATATGTGGGGCCTGCTGCCATCCACTATTTATTTTTCTGCCAGTCTCATTTTACAAACCTGCTTGAGGACACTATTGTATTTATTTGTTGCTCAATAAGTATTTGTCATATAAGTCAGTGAAGGAAATAGTTGGAGTTCAGCCGTGCAGTTTTGATGAGATAGAAAGGCCATTCAACTTACTTCTACTACAGACACAGTTTATGAAATCATGGACCTGACAGGAAGAATGTATAATTTTCCTTACTTTGGAGTTGAATTTAGATCAGAAACCACCATTTCCTCTGATGGCAAAAGCCTTAATCTTACTACTTTAAGATAGTTCACCAAATTCTGGTTGAAACTCAGCCTTTTTTGGGGTAAACAGTCAAATACTAAATTTCTGCATGGCTTCTTTTCCCCACTCCCCTGTATAAGACCCTCTGTTATGGGTCTCTCGGATCCACCTCCCACCTCAGCTAATTCTCTTTATGTGGGCAACACATGGGGATACCTCCAGGTAGCTTGCTGGCCTCCTCTCAACCTACAGTGTGAGCTGATAGTCGAAGGCTCAGCTTTGTCCTCCATCTGATCTCTGGTGGGGGCTTCCAACTCTAGCTTCTGTTTCAGAGAACTTTAGCTTGTATCCAAGTATCCCATTGGCATGTGACTCAGCCGTCTGCTCTCAGCTATCTTCCCCACTGACTTGGCTACTGGGCAGCATTTAGAACTTCACAGCAACTCATGGGAGACAAGGGAAACTTGTCTCTCCCAGAGGCTCTACCTCCACTTCCCTACACTTTCCTATTCACTTCAGCAACCCCCTAAAATGCTCCTCTGGAGTGATTAAGGCTATGGAAGGTGAGTCAGAGAATGACCTGTACTGAGTGGCCCAGATGTTTCGAGTCTCTGACCTTGGGGAACTCTTGTGAGTTCCTACTCTCTAACTTTGCACTTTCCTTAGGGTAGGCTTTGTGGTTTGCTACATGAGCTTAGCCTGTCCCCTGGCTTGAAGTTCAAGGTTTATCTTTCAGGGTTTGGTCTCTCTCTGTCTCACCTCCAGGCTATTCTGGGGTTGGAATAAAAAGCCTACAGTGCACCAGTAGGAGCCTGGAACAGGATTGTGTCTCCTGAACACAGAATATAATTTCTTTGTAACTGCTCTGTCTTCCACTTTAGGTAGGTAGGTACCCAACTCCTCCCTCCTTCACCCCTCTTAAGGGCCACCTGGGTCATTTGAAGCTCAGCTCCCAAGGATTTAGTGGGGACATATATATTAAAAGCATTTAAGAACAGAGGTGGCCAATTATGCTTATTTACTTCTTCATGGTAATATAAATTCATGTATTAATGGTTTAGCACATAAGCTTTATTTTAAGCTATAGAGCTGTCCCCACTTCGCCTGAAAAATACCTTATATAGGCTAACCCTATTCTTTTATGTTCTGTAGTTCTTTGAAAAGGTTTATAATTTCATAAATAATTTTATGTGTGGATTAATTGAAGAACCTCCCATTTAATTTCTTCTTTATACATTCATAGATTTATGTCATTTTAGCTAATTTCTACACTAATGATTAGTTTCTTCAAGTTCTTAAAGGTCAGGGCCTAGTGATTCTTATTAAATAGGAAACCCATTAAGTCATGTTCCAAAAGAATAGATTCAAATCACATTCACTCAGCAATTAACTTGGGAGAAATAAGAGAACATATAAATATATTCATACTTATATGTTTATATTCATAAATTTATATTCATAAATTGCCACTTATGAGAGTGAAAACAGTTCTTATTTAAGACCAACAGATTTCAAAGTGTATTTATTCAATAAGCAAATCAAATGACTGGGTATAGAACACTGTTCAGAATTTGCTAAGGGACATACTTCTAAGGGACTGGTACTAGATGCCATTGTTTAGTGGCAATATATGTGCTGCATATTTTCTATAAGGACACAGGCTAAGTTTAGACTGAAAGAGGATCCCCAATTCCCAAGTATCTCACTAGTAGTAGATTAGCAATGTAAAGCTAGGCTTAACCCACAAAACAATTTAAGATACCCTTTATTGCATTCTGCCTATTCTTCACAACAGTGGGTGTGTTTTCCAAATTATGTTGTGCAATAAAAAGAGCAGTCTGATCCTGATATCCCTTGAACCAGAGATTCCTCTCCTCAGATTGATAAAAATAATTCCAGGCTCTCAGAGTTATCATTAGGATAAAATAAGATAAGGATGTGGAACCATTTAGTACAGAATGTGGAACACATGAGAATTGAATATGGCGCTAAATCTGGACCTGTCAGCTGGAAAAGGTTGGGAAGTCACCCCTGACAGAGTGTCAAGCTTCTTGGGGCTTCCTAAACCCAAGAAATCCTTAGTAAAATCACAAAACTGCCTTGAAAATGAAAAAAAAATATGCCATGACCAAATTTTGGTAATATGTGGGGAAAGCTCAATTTCAAGTAATTTAGTCAGGATATCAAGAATTATTTGCACAAGCACAGGGAGCATATGTGAAAGTGAGTGAAAACAAACCAACGAAAAAAAGAAACAATTACATTCCTAATAGTTAGAAGATATTTAACAGAAAACGTCAATGAGATTTACGAAGAAAACAAAATCTTCCTAACAAACGTGCAAGAGAAAACTTGAATGGCCAGAGAAGGCACATTTCTTTCCTGAATGTGAAGAGTTAATGCTAGAAGAATGTTATTCTGCACCCATAAGAATAAATACATTCAATGCAAATTGGATTAAATTATAAAGCAGCATTTATTTGGGAAGAAAATAATTAGGAGGTGAGTCTAAAAGAAAAGACAACATGGACTTGAAAAAAGAAGATAATGTGTCAGGGTATCATTTTTCCTTCCATTTAAAAACATATTATAAAATATAATAATAAAAACACAGTGGGAGCTATCTGTGAATTTAGTAGAAGTCCAAATTTAAAGTCAAATATGATAAACTGGCTTTTTAAATTAGTGGAATAGAAAGACAATAATTGATGTTGGAAAAATTACCACATGATTTGGAAAAAGAAATTAGGTGAGATTACCAGAATTCCACAATAAACCAAAATAACCCTCTAAATATGCCAATTATTTAAATTGGAAATAAAAACAAACATTACTAGAAGATCTACAAATCTTTAAAAAAGAACAAATGTAGATAAAGATATATATTTTAAAATTCCTCTATGTGAAAAAGCCATGAATAAAATTGAACTTTGAATGACAAATTAAAAAAAACAAAGATATTTGTAACATACTGGGCAGATAAAAAGTTAATATTCCAAACAAGCTTGGAAAACTATGAGACTGTGAATGCAACCAATACTGCTGAAGTGTAAATTTAATGATTAAAATGGGAAATTTTGTGTTATATGTAGGCTGCCACAATAAAAAATATTATCAAGGAAAAAAGAGAAAAAGAATAAATAAATAATAATTTGAATGATAAAATGTAGCTATAAGGTCAGCAGAAACTTAATTTTATAATTAAGGTAATTATAATATTTTTGTCAAAGCTTCAAAGAACAGACAATCCATTTCTTAAAATATTTTAGAGATAAAATGGGAGAAAATGCAGCCAATTTGTTGGGTGAGGTTAATATAAGCTTACTACCAAAAATAAAAACTGAAAGCATAAGAAAGGATTTGTTTAAGCATATTAAGTAGCCCTAACTTCCTGTAAAATATGTTATGATACAAAGTGATTGTGGGTTGCGGGAATTGGACATACCCATGGAACACCAATGTCAGTGTGATTTGATATAACTTTTCTCTTTAGAGTTTGGACATACTTACTAAACAATTTCATATTTTGTACATCTTCTGGCCCTGCATTTCCTGTCTTAGGAATTTATCTTAAGGAAACAAAAAATAGAGTATATATAAGATAAAGTCCAGCCCATGCACTTCCCAAAACAAACAAACAAAAATTTAACAAATGGTGCTGCAATAATGGGATAGTCACATGGAAAAAGAATGAAATGTGACCTCCGCCATATAGCATACAAAAAATAAATAAAAATAAAGTAGAAGGTTTCTTTCCAAGGCACTGTTTAGAAGAGCAAAAGACTGAAAACATTCTGGGTACAGAACAATAATGAAACTCATGACTATAACATTAAAAATGATGTTATAAAAATATTATAGAGGAATATTTAATGAAAAGGGAAGATATTTGTGGCATATTATATTAAAAAAGGATAAGCAAGTAAAAATTTTCACGTACATTATGATCTAAATTTTGTTACTATACCCAGAATGAATATACAGCTTTACACATACTCATATTCATAAACAGGGAAAATCTATCACTTGCAATCTCTACAAAAAATGAAACTGATTATCACTGGATAGTGAGACTCTGATTTATTCTCATTTACTCAGTTTGGCTTCTATGTGCTATCCAAACATTCCACAACAAGCATGCATCTTTTCACAAACTAAGAAAATTATGAATTTAGAAAAAAGAGGCATATGTCATATTTTATTATAAATGCTCTCTAAATTCTTAGATTTTTGGATTATCTGTGTGTTACCTGTGTTTTCTTACTCTAAAGCACATTATTCCTTTTGTACCCTAAACTTTCCTTCTCTTGTACTAAGGGGATAATATAATTAGTTACTTGTCCCATTAAAGCTGGTTTAGTGATCTAGGCAGTTTCTGAGTCAAAGCAGATGTTTCTGATTAATTTACTCTCCTTGATTAGATTACAACTCTGAAATGGAAATGTTCATTCAGGTTGAAATTAGTTTTGCCTGAGTTTGTCATGCTAAATGGTTGTAAACCTTAGAATTATACTGATATAAGTAGATTTACCTGAACTGACTATTGCTGTTTGGCTGTTGCTTTTATTCTTCTAAAAAAGTTTAAATTGCCATCTTTTGACAAAATAGAGCTAATACTCTTCATGTTTATTTTTCCTTTGTTCAATTTAATAAGCATTTACCAATTTCCTACTACATGTCAAGCACTGCATTAGTACTGTGGAGAGCTGCAGAGATAAGGAAGATATAATTGCTACTTGCCAGATTTTCATACCCCAGTGGAGCATTCAGGCACACACATATAGGAGAGGGTGGGGTGGCCTTCTAGGTAGAAGTAGTTTGAACAAAGCATGCAGAAAATTATTGCATATGTTTTCAGAGATCATAGAGTAGAGTGATAGGACCACAGGATCTGTTTTAGTTCTGGAAATGAAGCTAGACATTTAAGATGGAGCCAAGACTGAATGTCAAATTCAGGGGTTTGCAATTTATTTTCTAGGCAATGGCATCAGCCAAATCAAGGATATTTTGTAGAAAGAATTATGGCTACTGAAACAGAGAAGGGAAAGATAAAAAACCCATAGACAGACTGGGAAACTAGTTTGCTTATCCAAGCAAGACTTGGAGAAGATCTAGTCAAGGGCATGGAATATAAAGATGAAGCAATGTATAGATGGACCTGAGATGGTCAAAATCTGGTCACAGACCGGATCTGCTATAAGGGAATCTGAAGATGACTTCTTTTGTTAGGCACAAACAACTCTAAAGATGATAATGGCATTGGCTATTATGGAGATGCCACTATTAATAAAAAATGACAACAATAATTGTAAGGAGAAAAGGTGAGTTTGTTTTATGTTTTGAGAGTATGGTACTATAGAGAAAACCACATGAAAATATCCAGTAACTAACAAATGTTCAGTCTGGAACTGGGAGAGAAGTCAAGGCTATATTTAAAAGGAAGATGGAAAAAGAGGGAGCAGAGTGAGGATAGGGTTTGCAGAGAAAAGACTGCAAAGTCAGAGAAGCCCAAGAAAGAAACTCAAAATGAAAGGAAAGCCATTCATTTACTTTGACTCAACCCATTCGGTTGATTCAACATCATGGGACTTATTACCTAGTGAGGGGAAGGCAGATAGGCAGCGAGTAGATAGCCCAATCTTTCAGATAATGAGAAACATTAAAAAAAAAAAAATAGATTGAGGTGACACATGAGCAAGTCCGGCGTCTCCATTAGGCACGATGGGCATGGTGCCTCGGTTCCACAAAATGTTTAGGACCCATGAAAACACTTTCATTTATTTCAAAGTCGGAGTGAAAACAAATGAACTTTGAAGTAAAAAGAAAACTTTAATACATAATGTTGATGTTTTTCTTTACATAAATACAGTCATAAAATATAATTTCTCTCTCTATTTTTTTTTTATCAGGGAAAAGTACCTAGGGCTGGTGAAAAGTATGACATCGCCCTGGAGACAGTGCTGGTGGTGGCTTAGGAGACAGAATTGTTGTTACTGTTACATACTAAAGCATTTTCTTGGTCCTCAAAGTTCTTTTTTTTTGGTTTGGAAATAAATGACAGTTTTTCATGGGTCATAAAAGTATTGTGCATCCTAACCTCGAGGAGAGGACTTTTGAATCTCGAAGTAGGCCTGCCTTGCCCCATGAAGTGATGGGTAGCTCGTAGAAGAGGTGAAACCAAATGAGTGATGGAGGTAGGTGGTCATATGATCTGAGGGTTGGCAGGCCCCTGGTGTCCTTTAGTAAGAGAGTGAAGTGGTAAGAGCGGAGCTAGACAGTAAGAGAAGAGAGGAGGTGGGGGAAAGACTGCTGTCAAGGGGGACAATTGGTGGGAGGGTCCATGCAAGAGAAAGCAGTGTTGAATCAGCCTTGCAAACTAGTTTTCCTTCAAATTAACTTATTTTGTGCACTTTTCTTTAGATTTCACATTACTAAATGCTGTGAGCATTGCCAGGGGAGAAATTTGTAGGATTTAATAAATAATTGAACCTGTCCAAATGGAACCACAGCATTCATTGGGCTCTATAAAGCCATAGCTAATGTCTGCTAATGTGTAGGAGACAGTAAACTAATACAGTCCAGTAAATGAATATGTGAACTGTTCTCTACTCTCCTGTACTTTTCCAGTCCTTAGAAGGGTGTGTTAACATGACCTAATACAATTGCTTTCTCATGTCACACTTACTTGAATACTTTTCCTCTTCCCATCTTTCCCCTGAAATTACTTTAATTATAATGAAGGAGATTAGACATTTAGCTCCTGGTTCATTGTTTCTTTAGTCAGTCTCATTAATCTTCAAGAATTTTTTCATTTACCAAAGATCTGTGACTCATCCAAACCAACAGAGCAATCAGAGGTAAATTGAATTGGGAATCTCTGTTTTCTACCACTTTTCCTTTCAATTGTTCCAGTTGTATTGCTCAAAAATGTTGCTTAGATAGTTTCGTGAATTGAAACTGTGACTTCAGTAGCTCAGACATCATCGTTTTAGCCTGTGGAAGACCTACTCACTCATCTTTCCAGATGGAACTCGAAGGTTCCTTATTCTATGAAGGCTTTCCATGCTGCTTCTTAGCTCCTTGCCCCAGCTAGAATCAACTTGATCCCATTTTATACCACTCCATTGAGAATATACTTCCATCATCATGGTTAAAGAGTGCAGATTCCTCTGATTTCAGTAGTTTCCTCATTTTTACAATGAGTACTATATAGTCTAATATCAACTTTCTAGGATTGTTATAACAATCAAATAAGTTATTACCTGCAAAGCTCTTAGAACTTAGTAAGTATGATGGATTGAATTGTCTACCCAAGCCTGGACATGCTCTTCGTCTTGATACATATGTTGGTAGGTGTGGAGTCCTTGTAAATAAGATCTTCTCAAGATGTAGCTTGAGTTAAGGTGTGGCCCCACTGAATCAGGCTGGACTTTAATCTGGATTACTGGAGTCCTTTATAAGCAGAGTGAAGGTCAAACAGAGAGAGAAGCCAGGAGCTGGAAGTCAAAGGGACCCATAAAAGGAAGAAGATACCATCAAGTTCATTACTATGTGCTTGCCGGCAGTCGGTCCCAGAATGCCACAGTCTTCAGGGAGAAAGAATTGCCTTGCTGACATCTTGATTTTGCAGTTCTCCTAGCCTCAACCCATGAACAAACTTCTCATTGTTTAAAACAACCCATTATATGGCATTTTGTTTTTAGCCCCTGTGCTAAAACAATAAATATTTCATAAACATTAGCCATTATTTTTATTATATATCATATTTCATTTCCAAATTGGAAGCCACCAACCTCTATGCTGGTTAGTTTTGGGCTCTGCAGCCTTGGCACAATTCATGGAAACGAAAGGCACATAAAATGTAAGAAATGATTTCCAAAGTGAACCTCCTCCCTCTGCCACTTTTTCCATACTCACTAGGCCTTAACTCCTATGTATTTTATTTCCTGAATTTGCTTCTCTCTCTTCTCTTTATTTTTGTCGGACTACCACCACTTTTTCATTGTAATGGCGTCCTGATTAATGTTCATCTTCCTATAAACCCTTGTTCTCTGTATTATCACCTTCGCCCCTGGTCCCTGTGGCCCTCCCAGCCTGGGAGCCTTGGCTTGCAACATAGAGAAGACAACCTTCCCCATGTGGCAAGACCCCTGACGGTCTTACTTATGCCCACCTCCTTAAGACTAGGACATATCATACCCAGCCCAAATAAGTACTCAGTAAATGTTTAATAAAAGATGTAGTTTGCATTTAGAATTGAAAATATATATTTGCATTTAGAATTGGCTATTTTTGGAGTTGAAGTCTGTATCTCAAGCAATCTTGATAAGGGAAGAAAGAAAAGGCAGCTGTAGCAATACCTAGCCCATGACAATTAAGTAAGATGATATAAGTAAAGCCAATAATTGCAGAGCCTGACACACAGTTAGCATAGAAGAAACTCCCTTTCCTCCCTGCTGCAGTTTCTTCCTTCTGGTTGACCAATTCACTGCTCTTTTTTTAATCCAGTAGAATTGGAGATATACTTAAAATTATCAAACAAATAGTGTTCTCATCACCTCTCCTGGTCAGAGATTGCCAGGGATAGTTACTATATAGTTTTCCCACATCTCTGCAGCCCCAGAACAAAGTGGCAAGAACAGGAGAGGGAATTATTGGGGGAACATTAATCTATTTCTTCTCCCACCACCCCCACTCCCCAGGTATTTCCATTTTCCTCTCAAACATGCAGCTAGACCATTCTGCATTTATTACTGTAGGAGATAAATGTGACAGCAGAAAGCAGAGAAAAAGAAGTATTTTCCTGGATTTTGAGTTTCAAAAACTTAAGCACTTAGGGTAACTGAGAAGATAGAGAAATATTTGGGAGAGATGATCATATATAACAGAAACTTTCCATCCACTTCTCTAAAACCCCCTGCCACTTATGGGCTTACGGCTTTAGGACCATACAATTATTTTTTGGGCTGCTTGGGACACTGGAGGGGATCACTAGTGAGTTCCTCTTGGTTACCCTTTCCAGGCTGAGTCCTCAAGAAGACCCTACTTCAATATATATCAATATCAGAACAGAGAGGTTTTGTGCCTGTTTTCCAGGCCTAGCCCAGTGAAATGACAAGATCTCAGAAAAGAAATAGTTGTATAATGTTTCTAAGAAGGCTCACAGACTTTCCTAAAGTGTCAGTAGCAGCAAAATGAATCAATTACATGTGCCCAAGAGTAGAAAAAGTTAGCATGGAGACCTCCAAACATGAAGGGTTCTGTGGAAACGCTGTGCCAAGACTAGTGTGGACAGCTGACAAAAGACCAGATGGGTGATGCACAGGTCACCAGAGGCTGGAGTGGCCCCAAAATGGTAAGAACATGTTAGACCGTAATCATCCTCAACCCCAATCTTGGTACTATTTAAGTCCCAGAATCATAGACAAAATTTCAAGAGAAGGATAAAGATGAGATGAAATATTTGTTTGCCAGGCATATTAATCAAAGTTCTCTAGGAAACAGAACCAATCGGAGATATCTGTAAATACAAGGTTTATAAAAGTGTCTCATGCAACCATGGAAATGCAAGAGTCCCATATTCATAGTGCAGGCTATGAGGCTGGCAACTCTGATGAGGGGTCTCGATAAACTTCATAAGAAAGTCTTACAAGCCTTTAACTGATTGGATAAAACCTAACTGATTAGATTATTTTGTTTGCAGGAGTCATGCCCTTAGTTTAATGTAGATGTGAACAGCCACAGCTTCAATCAACTGACTGATGATTTAATAAACCAGCCTTCTGGTTTATCAACCAGCCTCAAAATGTCCTTGCAGTAACGGTTAGGCCAGTGTTTGCCTGATCAGACAACTGGGCACCATCATCTGGCCAAGTTGACACCAGAACCTACCCATCAAACCAGGTCTGATATGACAAATATCACATAATGGGTTGGTTTAAACAAGACTTGATTGTCTCATGGTTTTGGAGACTAGAAGTCCAATATCAAGGTATTGACAGGGCTTCATTTCTCCCGGAGTTTGGAGCATTTCAGCAACCCTCTGTCATATGGTAATCTCTCTTTTTGTCTCCTCTGATTTCTGCTGACTTCCAACTTCCACTGACTTCATCAAAATTTCCTTTGCTTATAAGGACTGTAGCCATATAGATTAAGGCCCATCCTGAATCAATTTGGCCTCATCTAAATAAGATATGACTCCACGCCTTAAGTAATAATAACGTCTTCAAAATTCTTAAATACAAATGGGTTCATACCCACAGGACCAAGGGTTAGGACTTGAACTTGTGTTCTGTCTCAGACATGATTCAATCCCCAATTAATGAGAATTTTTAAAATAACTAAGATTACGTATGTGTCACTCTTGTAGACCAGGAGGAGGTTCAAATACTAATTAGATTGAATTATACAAAATAGAATAATTATCAACAATCTTGAGCCTATTGTCCATTTGAGAGTAAAACAGCAAAGAGAAAAAAATGAAAAGGAAAGAGAATTTTCTCCTCCCCTCTGCTGAAGGTAGGGTGGGGTGAGTTGCCTCCTGCTATTATATCTTGTCCCTTGTCTTCAATGGTAAAGATAAAGTGTGGAGCTACACATTATGTCCTCAAAGACACCCTGGAGTCACTGCACCTGCTATGGTTGTTCCCAAAATAGCACAGTGTTTGAGGTCACCATAATTTCAGTCACAATAGGACTAGCCCATTGCAAGTCAGAGAGCTGAACTTAATTCTGGGTTTGTTCACCTGCTTAGTAAAACTATGAAACATATGACATCTTAGTGTGCCTTTAAAACAAACAAAGAAACAACAACAAAAAAAACAAGTATCAGTTTGACTAAATAACCTAGTAGGAATGGACAATATTACAAGAAGAAAGAGCATGAGTTTTGGAGCTAGTCAGGACTGATTCCAAGTTATTTTACTTACTAGCTGTGTGGCCTGGAACAAGCCATTTATTTCTCTGAACCTCAGTAATCATATATATATATACATATATTTTTTTAAATTTGCATATGGGCAGGAGGCACCAGGGATCGAACTCCAGACCTCCAGCACGGCAGGTCGGAGCTCTGCCTGCTGAGCCACGGCAGCCGCCCAATCATATATATTTTAATATATATAATCAAGTTAATAATATCTGTTTGGTAAGGTTCCTGAAAAGAGTAAAAAGAATATATGCAAAATATTTTATATAGTTTTACCTCATTGACTCTTCTCAGATATAGCTATCAATAGCTGGTCAAGAATTCTTTAAATGAGAATGTGAAACTAGGAGGAAGAATGCCAACAAAATTTTAATATCATATACAGTGAAAAGTAACACATAGAACTTGGGGGACAAATGCAAGGTCATTTTCAGGGGAAAAGACTTGTTATTCACATGAGGCCTCAAATTTTTCTAAATCTATACACAGTACATGGGTGAGAGGTAATTAAACTGATATTTTTAAAGCAAGCATCTTTCAGTTTAATGAATACATGTTGAGTATCTTCTATGTTTCAGGACTACTCTAGGGTCTGAAGCTACAAATATGAATATCACATGACTCCTGACCTCAAGTAGTTCACAATTTAGAAATTAAATATACCCAAGTGTTAATAGCATGGAATTCATGATGACAATAAAACAATTAAAAGGTAAAAAAAAAAGTTCAGAAGAAGCAACACCAATAGAATGGAGTAGCCATGTTTCTCAAAAAAGCATTAAGTTTATAAGAAGTCATGAACCAAAAGGTGGAAAACATTTAGGTGGGAATACAAGGGAACAGGAACAAGTGATAATACTTTGATTGCATAAAATACTCTTCCTGGGCAGACGAAAGTTACAGATGATGTTTCTTAGTCCAGACTGAATCGGCCCAGAGGCAAGAAGCAGCAGTGATGGAGGTGCTCAACTCAGGAAATTCTGCAAAGAGTAGAGCATCTGACATGCTTTGCTTGTTTTGTTAACAATTTCATCTCTCAGCAGGTAGAGGAAAGAGCAAGGAAAAGTGCTATTCTGCAGTTAATTCTAACCAAGAAGAAAGAGCTTATTGTCAGAGTAAAAGTTATAGGAACCTTGGGAGAAATCAAGCCATCTTGGAATTCATCATGGTGAAGAAAGGAAACTGTGGGCAGAGTTAGACATACACTCTAGACTTTAGGAAAACAGATTTTTCAAAGGCTCATAAAAAGGCTGGCATAGATCCATGGCTAGAGACTCTGAAAAGAAATACAAGAGTAAAAAAGGTCAGGGAAAATATTATTTAAGGGAAAGTAGAAATAAAATATGGATATTAAAAGTCAAGAGAGAAAGGGATGGAAACTGAGATGGAAAGAGGGAAGCAGTCTGGGATAAGAGCAGAAAGAGAAATAGACAGAGGGGCCCTCAGAGCAGAGACCCACACCTAGATGGAGAGAGAGAATAGACGAGCGATAAAGAGAATGACACAGAGATCAGAATCAGGGGGTAGGAGAGATGGGCTGGAGGAGCAGACAATGAGTGAAGGTCCATCGTGAGGTTCTTTGAAGGAGGTTCCAGCTTCCTATGGTATGGCAGTTGCTCTTAGGCAGAAAGCCAGTGGGTGCTTAGAGCAAATGACACAACACCCTCCCAGGTTGACCCTTAACTCTCACCCTCTCTTACTTGATATGCCCAAAGGCTGGACTTCCCACAGGAAGACTTCTTTGCCCAGAGCTTATAATGTAGGGACCTGATTCCTCAATGCTAACTGAGGGTCTTCCAAACAGAGCAAAGGATAGCCTGTCCCGGGGATGCTTTTCAGGCACAGACTCAACAGAGAATATTCTCTAAGAGGAATGGAAGTTTCCTAAAAATGAAACTATCCTATCATAAATGATTCCAATGAAGAGAAAGGGAATAGGCAGGAAAAAATTCACATTTAGCTGCACACACAGCAAGTTCTCAAATGATCATAGATTTAAAATGTATATATGAAAATGGGAAGAAAAAGTCTCTTAATCAAAAGTGAAAAGAGAAATGAATAAATGAATACAAAAGTGGTATAAACTATACTTAAAACATAGATCAGAGTAGGCAATTCAGAATAATCTGAAGCTTTTGAAAAATGTTACATAGGACAAGGTATCAGCAATTTTAAACTGGTTATTTTGGTTTAAATGCCCAGCAAAATTCTAGGACATTCATTCACAACCTATTCAATAAATTTTTTTCAGGACCCTATGACGTGCAAGGCAGTACTGAGTTATCAAAATGAATGACCCAGTTTCTACTTTCAAGTGAGCTTGTACTCTAATTGTGAGGTTGTGGAGAACCATTTACCCAAGGGAGTATAATGCATGGCAGTGATTGGGTTGGAGAATGTGTAGACGCAGTGATATGCTCTGAAAGCAAAGATGAAAACAAGTGGGTGATCTGTTATCAGAAAAAAAATTTGAACTGGGCCCTCAATACGGGTAGAATTTTTTTTTAACTTTTTTATTGTATAGTATAACATATATACAAAGCAAAAAATTAAAAAGCAATAGTTTTCAAAGCACTCTTCAATAAATAGTTACAGGACAGATCCCAGATCATGGGCTACCGTATGATCCTCTCAGGTTTTTTTTTTCCTTCTAGCTGCTTCAAAATATGGGAGGCTAGAAGGCTTATATGTATTTCTATCATCACAAGCGTTTTTTTTCCCCTCTTTTTTTGTGAAAAAATAGCATATATACAAAAAAAAGCAATAAATTTCAAAGCATAGTACCACATTTGGTTATAGAACATATTTCAGGGTTTGACAATTCCACAATCTTAGGTTTTTGCTTCTAGCTGCTCTAAGATATTGAAGACTAAAAGAGATATCAATTTAATGATTCAGCATTCATATTCATTTGTTAAATCCTATCTTCACTGTATAACTCCACCATCATCTTTGATCTTTACATCCCTCTCTTTAGGGGTGTTTGGGTTAGGGCCATTCTAAATTTTTCATATTGGAAAGGTCTGTCACTAATGTGGGGTAAGGAAATAGAACTATCTGTTGTTCTGGAGAGGCTGGGCTAGGTTTCAGGATTTATCTGGACCAGGGACCCATCTGGAGGTTGTAGGTTTCTGGAAAGTTACTCTAGTGCTTGGAACCCTTGTGGAATCTTATACATTGCACTAGGTATCCTTTAGGATTGGCTGGAATGGTCCTAGTTGGGGGTTGGCAGGTTATGATAGGTAGCACGGTCTACCTGAAGCTTGCATAAGAGCAACCTCCAGAGTAGCCTCCCGACTCTATTTGAATTCTCTCTTCCACTGACACTTTGTTAGTTACACTTCTTTTCCCCAGGATGGAATTGTTGATCCCACAGTGCCAGGACCAGACTCATCCCTGGGAGTCATCTCCGATATCACCAGGGAGACTTTCACCCCTGGATGTCATGTTCCACGTAGAGGGAGAGCCATGATTTCACTTGGAGAGTTGGGCTTAGAGAGAGTGACGCCATATCTGAGCAAAGAAGAGGTCCTCCAGAAGTAACTCTTAGGCATGCCTATAGGTAGTCTAAGCTTCTTTGCTAACTACATAGCTTCACAAGAATAAGCCTCAGGATTGAGGGCATGGCCTATTGATTTAGGTGTCCCTAAAGTTTGACCCAGTAGCAGGGGATTCTCTGATGGTAAGATTTATAGGTCCATATTCTTTCTTCCATCCCTTAAGAGACTTTGTCAATACTTTTTGATTATCTGCTTAATATACTCTAGGATATATCCAGGCATTACAATAATCTATGTAGGATTAAAGGACCTCTTTCTTATTCTGGGCTCTGTGTTTCAATTATTCAATTATACAGATAGGTTGAGTTAGATTATGCGCTACAGAAAATTTTAGTTCCAGACCAAATAAACCTTTCTTCCTTTGGTCTCAGAGAGTATGTGTGGTTCTAAAATAGAGACACTGTGTCTTCCTTACCCCTGTGTTCTGAATTACTTTAACCCCAACCTGATCGGCTTTGTTCTTAACTCTAAATATCAGGTTTTATATATATATATGTAAAATAGCCTCTCGAAATCCATAAATAATAATCACCACTCTAGACTTAATGTGTCTGCTTTAAAAGCTTACAAGCTAGGCCACTGTTATAAGCATTTTCTTATAAGAATTTTCTAAAGGTGAGTATATCATTGTTGTTCTTTTGTTCCTGGCTTATTTTGCCTTACCAAATGTCCCACATGTTCATTCACATCATTGTATGCCTCACAACTTTGTTCCTTTTTATAGCAACACAACCTTCATTCATAAGTATACACCATCGTTTGCCAATCTACTTCTTAGTCAGTGCATCCTTCAACCACCTGCTTTCATCAGGCATCATGTAGAGGGCTCAAAGTCCGCAGTCCATCAACATTCTCAATTTTAGATAATTTCAGTGTTCTCAAGAGAAAGAAAACCAATAAGCACAACCTCGCCAAACAGGGGATCTAAACCGCCTCTTAACTCTTGTCTCTACCCCCATTATCTACCTCTGCTGTTGCTGTGGTAGTGCTGATGGTTTCCTTTTGAACATAGCCCATACCATGTAATAGCAGTTTTCCCCTTGTACCCTGGACTCAAGCACTCTTTGTACACAAATCATACCTCTGAAGTAATTCCTGCAAGAACTAATTCTTATTTCAGGTGTTAATCAGCGGTCTATACAACCTCTTTCAGTCTTGTTCATCTTCAATATGGTAATTCAATATGAGTAGAATAGAATTTTAACAGGAGGACTACTTTTAAATTGAGGTGATTATTAAATAGCTGATATGTGGTTACATTAGTTAAGGGTAGGCTAGACTGCCGTGACAAACATGCCGAAACATGTGAATGGTTCAGTAGCCATTTTGGAAAGAATATGAACCCCAGGAGCCAGGCTTCATGCCAAATTGACTGTGGTTAAAAAATATGAGGTAGACAAATGATATTTTGATTCTGAAAGGTATTCATGAATAAATATCATAAATAATGCATATCAAATACTTAGTAGGTGACACGTTGATGCCATCAGTGGGCTGCCTTATCCATGAGGAAACTGAGGCATGGTTAAATATTGTGCTCAATGCCTTGAAAACTCACCAGTGATAGAATTGTTATTTGAATCTGGCACATCTGATTCCAGAGTCTAAACTCTTCGCTTCCATTTGTCTCCTTATCATGCTACCTATATGGGTAAGGTGGATGGTAATAAATTCAGGTGGAATGGTAGCAATCATCTTTAACACATTGATTGAATATTTGACTTTGCATTTGGTCCCATTCAGTAGATTTGTTAGCAACTTACATGAACACATAGACAATGTAACATCTATAGTTTATAAACAGCTGGATTAAATACTTAATGTGCTTACATATGATGTAAGTTTTACCATAATATTTCACAGTGGATATTGTTATTTTTTGTTTTTAACAGATAAAGAAACTGGGGCTCAGAAATGTAAAGGAACTTGCCCTAAGTCACTCGACTATTGCATGGTAGAGCTGGATTGGAATCCATTTCAGTCTCAAAAACCTGTGCTACCCTGGACCGTGGGGAGATGAATTCTGGAGATCTGCACTTTGTTTTGGGCACCATATTTTAAGGTGGCCATTAATAAATAATTGTGCAAGAGAAGGAGAATAAGAAAGGTGCATAAAAATCAACTTGGAATTCCATCTTCGCCCTTCTATGTCCCTGCTTGGACACTCTGCCTCTAAGTAACCACACCAGTTAATGCTTGCTTTGGGTTATTCCAAAACATTTTGATGCATTGACACTTAGAACGCATCATTTTACATATTTAAGTTCTTCTGGATCCCACATGTGACCATGTTGTCCCCATTCTGGCACAGATACGGGGTAGGGGGTAGAGTTCTGAAAGAAAGAGATGGAGAAAGGGACAGTCTCTGCACACCGTCTTATTCTCTTACATCGCAGTCGTGCAGTCACTTGCCAGGGAGAGTGGGGACCTTCTTACCCTCTCTGGGAGAGGAAGGGAGCCCATGAGTACTGTCAGAGAAAGAATGAACCTGATGAGACCAGAGCATAAACTAGCCCCGTGCTGCCTTTCCACTTTCCATCCATCAGATTCTATCCCAAATCCTGAAATATCTGTTCACAGTTTTGACGATAATTGGCTCCTGAAAAGATCAGCTCTTACTTGTTTTCCTTTGCCTTTAATATAATTATTTCCAGGTATCTTCTTTATACCCAGTTGTGTAAGTCCATTTGTATGATACTCTGGGGAAGCAAACTTTCACTGATAGTTGCTGCAGTTTTAATATAAAAAAAGCATTTGCTTTTCCCATTGCAATTTTCTGTGATATACCAGTTGATAAAATTTTATTTTATCACTGTAATCAGAGGAAATATTATTGAAGAACATCTTAGGTATATGCCAGTGGGCTTAAGGTAATGCATCCCATTTAGGAATGACACTATTACACTTAAGCTATGATGATGGTGATGGTGAAAATGATTTGGGGTCTGACATTCTAAAGGCGAGGTTTCCTTTAGCTAAAGCTTGACCATCCCTAAAGCCAGGCACATCATAAGAATATACTGAGCACTGAATGATTAATAATGGATAATAATAATGAACATATTGAATAAGAAATGATGCCCCTTGGAGGCCCATTGTAGAAAGGTCTAGGAATTGAGGTCAGCAAATAAGTCTCCAGGGCTAAGAGAGAGGGGGCGTGCAGAGGTGGAAGGACTCTATGGCACAGGAATACTAGGTACTGTGACCGAAGGTGGCAGCAATGATGGTGGCCTTGACCCCAAAGTTAATTATAGGAGTAAATGTTTTTTTCTTGTGGGTGATAATAATAGCTAATGAAAGGCTAGTAGGCATCAGTCCTATTATATTTCATGGTTTACATTAATAATTCTATGTACTTCTCACATCAATTGAGAACTAGATATTAAACCTAGTTTTTTGCTAAGTAGATTAAAGCTTAGAGAGGTAGAAGTGCTTACATAAAACTGCTCTGTTCATAAGAGGTATTTGAGTCCAAACCAATACTGGCCCACTGATTGATGCTGTGTTCTGACTTTCAAAGAAATACATATATATATATATATATATTTTTTTTTTTTTTACTTACTATTCAAAGAACCAACTGACTAACTGACTGACCTATTAATTGGCTATCAACCCATTTGCCTCTCTTGCCTTTTTACAATGAGCATTCATTATGCCATTTCCACAGACTCAGTGGAACAGCGGGTGGTAAATTTTCTCGGCCTTGCATCATGACTGCAGAAAATATTTGGGACTTGGTATGTCTTTTAATGTGGAAACTATATCCATCACCAACTCCCTTAAAGATCCAGTTCAAGCTACAGTTAAGAAAGAGAAAAAAAAATGTTGGGCACTTGTCCAAAAAAAAAGAACTCAAAGAAAGAGAGGCATCCAAACAGTTCCAACTTTTTCTCTGACTCTATCCTTAAATCTGTCTCCACTTTGGCATTGATTTCATCATTCACTATCTCTGGGATCTGCTGAACAGAGCTTTGAAATTTACCCCTTAATTATTTACACTTTCACCTTCACAGTCTCTTTGATAAGGCTCTGAGTACGGCACTAATGAGAGACCTTTCTAATCTATTACTTTAGGATGTACTATAAGGCATAAGTAAGTACAACTTGTCTATTCTTTCAACATATAAATATCTGAAGGGACCTGCTTAAACTTGGAATAACTAGAAATGACAAAGTTGGAGCTGAGACCAAAACAAAATACAACCTAATAAAGATTCATTCATCATACAGATGGTCATTTTTTCATATAGGCAGCCTATTATTCTAAGACTAAGATCTATACTCTGGAGGTTTTCTACCCCCTGTGTAAAAAATATATCGAGGAAACTTGGTAGATAAAAAGTGCAAAGAGAATGTTATGCTAAATGAGTTAAATACACACACATACGTATATATAGTTCACATTTATAATCATGAAAAACATAAATCCAGATTTTAGAAAGTAATCAAAGACACAAAGAACAAATGATCAATGTATAGTATAGTCTAATCAAAAACCATATTCTGACAACCATAGGAAACTTCAAAACCATATGTAGAAGACAATACATTGTCAAACAAACTGATGATGACTAATAGTTGTATGGCAAATGGCGGAAAAGTGACACTTGTTTCTTATTTAGATTTTGAAATGCTGAGGCAAAGTATGCTTTGGAGTCTAAATAGCTATTTATGAGAAAGAACTTTTATAATTCGAAATTTTGAATTTTTCTAATAGTCTTGTTCCTCATTTATGAATTTCCTTGCAATGCTCCACCATCAGTGAAAGCCCTTCCCCTTTATTTTTCACCCCAATTCTCCATCTACTTTTACAGTTGCCGCTGAAAGGTGGCACAGAGCCCACTGACCTTTGTGTGGTGGGGTAGAGGGCACCTAAGGCATCTCCCTGTTCCCAAGAGCACAGAGATGGCTTTTCCATCAGAGTTCAACTCTGCCCAACATTTGGCCCTCAGTCTTGCAGACTATAAACCTCAGTATTGTCAATGTGCCAGCAATAAACTAACATAGAGGTACTAGCCCATACTAACAAAACTTACTAGAATGTTAATTAACTTCCGATGAGAAATACTGCTATTGAATAAACTGGATGTTTGCACTGACATGAGAAGTCCATGGGAAGGAAACTGCCAGCCATCTACCTGGAGATTCTACTTGGAGAGCACAAGGAGGGGAGCTGCCTGGCCAAGGTGAATGGTGTCCAACTCTGATTCTTCTTGTGCCCAGGACACAATCGATTTGGGATATCCTTGCTGGCCCAAGAGGGCTCCTTCTTCCCTGTTCTGTGCTTGAATGTAATTTGGGGCTACCATTTCCATCTAACTAGCTTCCTTCTGTTTCTAGTCTTTCTCCCAAAATGGTACAATATAATTAAGTTCCCTTGTAATCACTGCATCTCTGTTTTGTGTCCCTGAAGTTATATCCAGAGTATAGAGTACAGAGGTTTGAGATGTTTCTAAACTTGTTGGATATCCATTTATAGCACAAGTCATTAGTGCCATCTGTTTTGAGTAGAGATTTATATTTTAAAGTTCAAAGGGCAACCTAATTCCCAAGTTCTTAGGGCCTTTCACATGTGCCAGTCATGAAAGCATAACTAGACTGAAGCCTCCTCTAGCTCTCAGTACTCATTTCTTACATTAAGTTTTTGTTAACCTTCTATCAATAGCTGTGTTTTTATTTATACCTGTAAACCTTTTGTCATGTGGCAAGATGAGTGGAAATACAAGTGATCAAGCATCATAGGACTAAGTTAGAGTCATCCCTCCAGGAAATCTCTGATGTTGAAAGCTGGGCATTTGATGACTTGCCTTGTTCTAATGTGGTATCAGACCTGTATATCCTACTGGCAGCAACGAAATATTGCCTTGTCATCTGTATAACTCTTTTTGCTGTCTTCTGGAAACTTTGCTGTGCCATACTTTTTCATATTGTTTTTATATTTATCTCTTCTAAGTATCTTTCTGTGTACTCTTGTGGCTGAAACCATGACTTTATTTCATTAAGTCACCAAAAATCAAATAGAAAATTCTATGAAAAATAGCTGTGCACTAAAGTTTTATTCTGTGGAATGATAAATGCTATTCTAGCTTAATAATTTTAATTTGTTTCTGCCACAAAGATCATTTGTGATAGTTTCCTTTTTAATTTAAAATATTTTAAATGATGCCATTTAATATTTCTCTTCTGACTGATTCTGTTATCTGCTGATAACAGATTCTGTTAACTGTCACGTAAATTGTGTAGCCTAGGAAACCTGAATTCAGCCCTGGAAGAACAAAGTGTCTGAGTTCCCTCCTTTATTCGGGCTATGATTTATTTTTAAATAGGATTTTTTTTTTTTTTGCATGGGCAGGCACCAGGAATCGAACCCAGGTCTCCAGCATGGCAGGCAAGAATTCTGCCTGCTGAACCACCATGACCCGCTTTTTTTTTTTATGAGATTTTTTAATCATTTATTTTATGAAAACCAGTAAGTCACTTAACCATTTTCTGCCTACACATCCCCAAAATATGTTAGATAATGATTAGCAACAAACAATGCATGCTTGTCCTCTCCCGTGCATCAATCTTGTCACTGCTACAGCTCAGAGATTGCTCTTTGTTCAGCGGGGGAGGCAAAAATCAAAAGACAGAGAACAACTATGCAGTTTATGGTATTTTTTTGTGTGTATAAATACTCCTTCTGTAAGTCATGTCTTCAGAACAATGATAGGAATGCCAAAGGTTGTAAAAATGCTGTTAAAAATCGGGATCAATTCATTATTTATTTTACTGTTTCTCACAGACAAGCATTAACTTTCTTTCCTAGTTTTCTATTATTCTCTGTAGCCGGGCTTCTGCCTACATCCCAAGCTTCCCACAGAATCCCAAGCTTGCCTGCCTTCACCGAGGAATGCTATACCTTGGAGAAATCCCAGATTGTGAGTAGACCTGGTAATTAGGAACACAGGCTTCGGAGACAGACTTACCTGAGTTTGAATCTTATCTCTGCCTGTACTAACGAATCCTGTGGCCTTCAGCTAGTTTGGTAATGTCTTTGAGCCTCAGTTTCTTCATGTACAAAAAAGGGATAATCAACAATATGGATTCCACACTGTTGATGTGAATTAAGAGTTAAATACAGGGCTGGGTGAAAAGCTTGTAGTAGTCACTACATAACACTACATAACTGGTAAATATAAATGGTAGTTGTAAGTTGCAGAATGGAGAAGGGAAAGCCCTTTCCCATTTATTTCTACCACTGCCCAAAACTGCAACTCCCATGAGAGCTAGTGGTCCTTGGAGTGGAGGGACTCCTGCTGCATTTTATGGCTTAACCTCAGGAAGTCTCTGGAGAGTGAAGGCAAGCAGTTTCACTCTCCTTTCACTCTACCTTGCCTATCCCTTGAAAAAGCCTCTCTTGGCCTGTCCTCTTCCCCTCCTCACTCTCTCCTCTTTCCCTCCCCCTTTTTTTTTTAAATTTGCATATGGGCAGGAGGCACCAGGGATCTAACTCCAGACCTCCAGCACAGCAGGGCAGGTCGGAGCTCTGCCTGCTGAGCCAGGGCAGCTGCCCGTCTCTTTCCCTCCCTTGATGCACAACACCAAAGCTTTTAATCATTTTTGAAAATGATTAAAACTGATTCTGCTTTATTGCCTTTATCCCTACTCCCCAGCTGCCCTGTTGTCCTTAATTTGCTGGGGATTTGGATCAATAGCATAAAAATTACTTTAATTTGTAAGGTCAAGTCATCACTTGTGATGATAAATTTATACAGAAACATTTCAGAAATAAAGTATCTTTTCATTGACCCTCCAAAAGTTGGGATAGCTGGTCAAAACACTCATTCACAATATTCTTTCTCTTTGAACTTGAAATTTTCTTCTGCATTTAGTAATGGTAATAGTGTGGAATAAAATGGGGTGAGGAAATCATTTTCAAAATGTATTTTGAAGATAAAGCAGAGAAGAATGTCTTTCTTTGCTTTTCTTTTCTCTGTCATTCTTCTTTATCATGGCCTGTGTGGAATGAGTCTTGAGACTAAACCCAAGGACTTTCAATGGGAACTGGTATCAAAGCAAATGGTTACTAGACCGAAATATCAGACTTGGATCTGAAGAACCTACTTCTCTCTCCAGGTCAGCCCTTACCCTCTCCCCAGTGTTAACTGAAAAATTATTTTGCCCTTGTGCTACAGTTTCCTCATGTAAAAATCTTTATTTCCCCTATGGAAAAATCATCCTATTATTCCATGAACATCCTACCTGTAGGATGATGTACTTTTGGAGAATCAGTCAGAGAGAAGTGGGTTTGGGTTGTCTGTGTTATGAAATCATTATAAGTTGCCTGCATGACAGATGCATATTAAGCAGTGATGAAGAGGCTTGTCAGATTCATGGTGTGAGGAGGAGGACGAAGATGCAGGGCCCAGAAAGGATACAGAGTTTAGACAGACCCGTTATAGTCATCAGCCAAACCAATAAGAAAAAAAGTTGGGAGTGCATTTCTACAGAAGAAGGAGACTCAGGAGGACATGGCAGGTAGTTTCAGGCTAGTGTGAGGAAGAGGCCAACAGAATCCCCCATGGGAAGAGTCAGCAGAACTAGCAGTGAAGTAGATTTAGTGCAAATATATGGAAGAGCTTTCCAGTTATGGAAACTCCTGCACGATGTCATGAAAAGCATCTGAGGGAGAATTCCTCCCCACTGGATGGGCCCAAGCAGAAATGGCCATCTATGGCCTCCAGTGTGGTGGAGGAGGCTCATGCAGAGGACAAAGGGATGGAACCTAATATAACATGAGTCTTATATTTACTATAAGTAATGAGTAGCATACTGTGGGACATGTGGTCATTAAATGATAGGGAATAAGTGACTAATACATCCTGGAATGTGGTCACCTCTTATACACAGAGGACACTGGAACCCCAAGTAGTTAATTATGCTGTCTAACTCATGAGCCTAGACCCTCCTGTGGGCTTTTATGTGGATTTGGAGGAGGGTACAGTTCAAGAACCCTAGAGACAAACATAATGGGGGAATTTATAAGTTACAGAATTAATTTCTGGGTTGAATTATTGCTATTCTGCAAACCAAATGTCTTCAGGAATTTATTTATTCTACAATTGCATTCCATAATTACTCATTATTCTCCATGATTGATTGAAAGAGGAAATGTACAGTTTAGACATCTCCTATTTCAGGATGGATATGAACAGTGGAGCACAGTCTTGCTTAAGCAAATGGAAGGAGGAAGAAACCCTCCTTTATTGTGCATTGTGCCAGGCATTTTACAAATATGGCTTCATTTCATCCTCTCAAAATCCCTAGGTGCGTATAATTCCTGCAGTTGTTTATGTGAAGAAATTGTGGTTAGGTGTGGTCTTGCCATCTGCACAGGTGACTTAGTTGTTGAAGAGGAAAAAGCAGGATTTAAAATCAGGTTTCTATGACTCTAAATCTGTAGAATAAATCACCCAAGCAACAAATCACAGAAAGAATCCGTGTTCATGACACTTTTACAAATACTTAAAAAATAATTTAAGGTATGTTGAGTTAAAATATAAATTTCATTTTTGCATTTCACTGATAAAGAGATTTTTAAATCAAACTCTGGTCATATTTCCTGATATAGATAATAATTGGTGAACCTTTGTATGGCACCTTCTGGAGTTTTTTTTTAAGTTTTTTTTTTATGCAGAGGACATGAGAATGTAGTGTGACAGAATATCCCCTTGAGACATTAATTATGTTTGTTTTATAATTCAGGAGCTAATCATGAAAGAATGTAGGAATATCCTTCCCCCCAGCAATGCACCCGTCTCTAGGAGAAGAGATGACCCATTCTCTAACTTGCCAAAAGAGAATTGACATATTTTGGTAAGTTTCAGGGTGAAATTAAGCTTTCTAGGCAGAATGGACTATCTGGAAAAAGGAGACTTTGTCATAGAAAACCTGGGTCCGTGGGAGACATTAAACTAGATTGTCCCAGAATGCACTTTAAAACTTGAAGAGGAAAATGCTCCACTCATGTATAAATGGCTAGGGATATCCACCAAATATTTCTAATTCTCCTTCAAGAAATATTGTATGACTGCCCTTGCTGCCCCAGGTATTAGATGTGCTCAACAAAATGCAAATGGAAGTGGAAGCTTTAAATGTCAGTGTGGGATCTGCCAAGCTCTTTCTTTCTCTGATGCTGAACAGCACATTTCAAGAGAATAGATGCTGAAGTGAGATCCTAGAGTGGGGACCATGCTGGACAGGGCCCTCAGCCCATTTGCGATAGACATCCAGCAGGAATGAGAATTAAACATTGTTTAAACTATTGAGATTTGGAGGTTGATCACACCCCAGCATAAGCCAATCAGTTGCGATTGATACACTCAGAAAGGTTAGATTCCCTGACCTAGGAGAAGGACAGCTACACTTATGTGAGTGTATGACCCTGTATCATATGCATGTTGTCTCAATCAAGCAACAGTCCAGTGATAATGAATGCTTTTATGTCCTAGGGTGAGGCTGGGCTGTAGGGAACAGGAAGAACCTTAAGCAATAAAATATGCCATCAAATATATTAGGAAAAGAGGATATAAATCTAATTGACTACATCCAAGTAAAATAATTCCAAACAACAGTAACAGAAAATTTTTTCCCAAATAAGTCATGAAATTATATGTCATAAAGTGAATCCTCTCCTTTTACAGATGAGAAAACCAAGTTTCAGAGAAAGAAAGAGATACTGCTCAAAGACACACAACGTGCTGGTTCCCAATCTAATCCTTCCCTTTCTTCCTTCCTCCTTTCTTTTTTTCTCCTTGGATGCGCATCATCTTTGGTTGTTGTTCTTCTCTCATCCCACATCTTCCGATCCTTATTTTTTTACAGAGGTACAACCTTGAGAGGTTTTCTCAGCAAGTGTCTTTAGGCAGTAAACTTTCTTTCAACTTTTTAAATTGCATTATTGCACACTCATTCTTAAGTGGTATTTTCTCTAGGTGTAACATAATTTTTCTTAAGCATCCTGCAGATATCATTTGGTTGTTTTCTGGAATCTTTTGCTTCTCATGAGAAGCATGCCGTCAACTTGAATGTTGTTCCTAATCTGATTTTTCTGTGGAGACTTGTCATATTTTCTCTTTCTCCTTGATGACCTGAAATTTCAACTACACTTTTTAAGAATGGATTTTAAAAGTTATCCTACTGGATGAGGTTTTTCCATCTGCGGTCTGTGCATTTCTCAACTTCTGGAAAACTTGCAGCCATAATCTCTTTGAATATTATCTATCCACCACACTTTTTTTCCCTCCTTCTGAACTGTTAATTGATGTGTGCTAGAATTTCTCATTTTGTCCCCTCTTTTAAATTCCATTTTATATTTTCCATCCATTTTTTCTTTAAGTTATACCCTGGGAAATTTCCTTTACTCCATCTTCCTTTTAACTTATTCTCTTTTCAGCTTTGTTACCTTTATTGATAAACTTATTTGATTTATTAATTTTTAACTTCAATTACTATTTTTTCTTGGGTTCCTTACTTTATCCTTTTTCACATTGCTCATTCTTATTTATAACTGCCTGTTCTTATTATATAGAAGTCATTTTTTTCCTCTTTGAATATTTTGCACATACTTACTTTCAAGTCCCTTTCTGTCTGCCCAATTATTTCTAGTTCCATAAGTGTGAATTTTCAGTTATGGGCTTCTGGATTGTCTTTTCATGTAGTTTGTAATTTGGACCTCTGTGCTCATCTTCAGTTGGAGTTACATTCTGTGACAGTCTTCCAAGTTCCCTGCATTGAGGAGGTCTCTTTTCATGGTGGTTTCACAATTACTTCTGCCAGGACACTGAAAATGGGGCTTATTAGTGAAAACCAACTTTTCCATTAATTTTCCTTGACAGTGTTTCTATTTATGGCTTGGAACCGGAAGCTGCCAATGTGGGTACACTTACAAGATGCCCAGATACACACAATTTTTTCTTCATTTCTGTTACTTGCTGGTGTGAAAATTCCAACCTCCAGGGCCTCTACTCATTTCTGATTTATTTGATGACCACTCAGGGTCTATTCCCCTGTACTTTAAGGTATTGCTTCTTCACTCCTGGAAACCAGGTATTTTTTTCTTTCTTTTGATATCCTATTTATTTAAAATGATTTTTAATAGCATGAATATGTATTGATCACTGAAAGGAAAAGTAAGTCCTTAATCAACCATCATATTTTTTATTTTTACTGTGAGTTTTAATGTTTATTTTCAAAGTATATACATATTTGTGGACTCAACTCATAAAAATGATTAAGGAGTATGATTTGTTCCTCAGTTCTGTATATTCTTTTTATAACTCCCATCCTCACTTTTCATGGTAAGTCTTGGTCCAGAGTTGGTGTAAACACAAGTGCAATTGGGCTTTCCACAGAGAGTCACCCTTCAACTGAATTTTCTTGTGTAATGCTCTTCTACATATTGAGCTTGTGGTTGCCTGCTGGGAAGGCAGTTGAAATTTAGGGGAAAAAATGGCCTTCCCATTAAGGCTAGTTACTTGTAAAATGAATGATTTTGGTTCAACTATTAGTTGCTGTCATTTTTTAGTTCACAGTCATGCCACACTACACAGAGTAAATACAGCGTTAAAAAATACCTATATTTAAATGAAAAGATTTTAATGGAGCTAACAGTTGATCTTTGTGAACAAATTTAAGTAGAACTAAAATTTCTAATGTGTGAATTTCCTTTCAGGCACCTTCTTGCAGTCAACATATCATGAAAGTCAGCTTATGCAGCTATCCTTATTTTTGTCTGAACATACATTGAGCTGCATGTGTATGAATGTCATCTTCTTATCACTGCCACAGAACCAGATGATTGTGTGTCCTTCACCAGACAGTCTTCTATCATGAAGGTCATCCTCTTAAACCTGGCCAGGTACTTGCTCACATCACTGACTTTTACCCAGACTTAGATGTGAAAGAGATGGATTCGCTGTTAGTTCTGTTTCTTTGGAGAACACCAACTAATACAAATCTGAAGATGGTAAAAATTAGATATACCAGTTAAAGTACTAGTAAGGCCAGTTATAGTTAATAAATAGTATTCTGACACTAGAGCAAGAGGGAGAAAAAGGAGATGGTGATAGCAGGTACTTGCTCACATCACTGACTTTTACCCAGACCTAGGTGTTTCCTAAATTATTCTCTACCTTAGAAGGTTATTGTAAGAATCAGAGATAGTTAAATCAATTAATGCTTGAATTTTGTTGGCACAGAGAGTTAGAAAGAACTCTCAATTGCAAGGAATATAAATCGAATTCAAGATGGGAATGTGATGAAAAACTAAAAATGTAAGGGTAAGGCTAGTGTCAGGCACAATCCCTGTGTCTTCTGGAATTGGTCTCTATCTCTGAGCTCTGCTTTCTTCTTTATGCCATTCTCAGACTCTTTCCATGGCTTGGTGAAGAAGTAAAATTCCACGTTGCATGTTTTCTTCCACCAGCTTGTATAATTTTGTGGATAAGACCAGGAAATTTTCTGGCTCTGAAGAGTCTGAATTGGCACACAGGACAATTCCAAACACACCATGAAAACTTTGTGTGGGTGGGCCCAGGTCAAGTGCTAGCACATGGAGTTTTGGATGAGCAACCCAACGTGGACATATACATCCCAGCTGATATAAGTAGAATGAGGGTAGGCAAGGATTTCTGAAGTTCTGTTCCCAGAAGAAGGGAGTATGCATAGAGTTCAGGTGAAGATTATTAAGTGTCTCATCTCAACTTGTGACTGGTATGACGTATAAATTCAACACGTTCTGGTTGCTTTGGACTTTGTGGTTGCTAACATGACTATCAGTTGAATCAGAGATGTGTGACATGTTTTATTACATTTGCATCATTTCTCTTGAATTCTCCAGGATTCATCTGCAGCAGGCTTTATGACCCCAGGTCCTGACCCATTTGTGCATGAGACACTAGTAGTCTAATACACAGTGTAGGCTAATGAGGGGATTTAACAGTTGATCAGCCTGCAGTGAATCCTGTATCTGCTTTGTAGAAGCTTAAGCAAGTCATTAGACCTCATTTACCCTCACCCCCTGTCTAGAAAAGGGCCAGTAAAAGCACTCTTACAGGGTTTTTGTAAGTATTAGAAATTACTAAAAATAATGCAAGGCAAATTCCTAGCACAGTGTCTGACCACAAGGTGAAATACTGCTTTTAAGCAGTTAGCACAATCCCTGTTACCTAACCTGTGCTTGATGAACATTGGCAATTACTGAGGTTGCCATTCAATTCCTAGTGGTCATCATTATTCTTACTGTAACTTTAGCCTATAGGTGGTCTGGCTGGCCCCAGCGCTACATGATGGCTGAGTGGTGGTCTTGCATAGACTTTTGCCCAATCTGTGCTGACTCATTTCCTTATTATAGTACTTATGATCCCACTTTATTAAATAGTCTGTTTTCTCTCTCAGAAGATTGGAATCTTCATGAAGGCAGGGGTGGGTATAACCATCCCCCAGGCAGTGTGTCCTGAGGACATACTTTAGTGTCTGACTAGTAGTTGGCTTTCGAAAAACGCTCATTAAATGGATGATTGAATGATTCGACCAAAGAATTAATAAGGGATTATTGATTTATGATATTATAATAATTTAATTCTCATAATGATGATTCAAGGCCCTTCAAGATTCCATAATAATTGTAAAGATTAAGCTATATTTAAAATAATCTTATTGTTGCTCAATATGTTCACTTATTTTTGTTTGAGAAGTTGTAAGTTTACAAAAAATCATGCATAAAAGAGTTCCCAGATACCAGCCTATTATTAACAACTTGCACCAGTGAGGTACATTTATAACAATTCATGAAAGAACATTTTTATAATTGTACTATAAGCTATAATCCATCACTTGCAATAAGGGTCTCTTGTTTGTGTTGTTCAGTCCTATGCTGTTGTTTTCTTAAATTTTATTCTAATAACATATATACAACCTGAAATTTTACCTCTTAATCACATCCTAATATATAATTCAGTATTGTTAATTACAGTGTGCTACCATCACAACCATCCATTACCAAAAGTGTATGATCGGCCCAAATAAAAACTCTATACAATTTAAGCATTAATTCTCCATTCTCTACCCCCACCCCATCCCAGAATGTGGAGTCTACATTCTGACTCTATGAGTTTGCTTATTATAATTATTTCATATCAGTGAGGTCAGGCAATATTTGTCCTTCCGTGCATGGCTCATTTCATCCAAACTGATGTCTTCAAGCTTCACCCATGTTGTCACGTGTATCATGTCTTCATTCTTTTTTATGGCTGAATAATATTCCATTTTATGTATGTGCCATTTCACGTGTGCTGGTGCCATGTACGGCTTTCAATCTCCACCAGCGACCTGAGCCACACCTGATCTCACAGTGCCCTTCGTGTGCCGAGTGGTCTGCTGGTTGAGGCCCTTAGCACTGATCTAACCGGGGGCTGAGCTCCAGTCTTGCCCATTATCTTCACTGCTGGATGTTGAGGCTTCATGCACCAACCGAGTTACAGCAATGTGTGCATGTCTGTGTGTGTAGACTCTCTTTGTTTTTAGAAACCACCTTGGAAAAAAGCTTTTACCACTGTAATTTTCGATACCACAGGAATCTGACACTCTTGCCAAAAGCATTAAGAATAATTAGAATAGTTTTTATGTATTCAGTATTGTGCCAAGAACATTTTTTCCTCAAAGGTATTTTGATTATAATGCCTTCCTGCATAAATGAAATTGACATCAAAGTCTATTTGATATACTCAAAACTTAAATTATTAATTCCACCTTAACACACCCTGTCTAGGATACGCTTAGGATCAATGGCCCTGAATGTATTTTATAAGATAATTCTTATATAAATGAAGGAACTTTTCAGGGAGTTGAAAACTGTAATACTTTAGAAAGGTTGACTGCTCTGTTGGAGTCTATAAATTTAGAATGTATCCTTTTGAAGGTCACTACTTTTATCTTTATATGCTGTTTACAGTTGGTTTCAATCATGAACATCCACAATCATTTAGGTTTTGTTTTGAAAGTTTTAGGGAATCATCATGGATAAGTTCTATATTTTTTGTACTTAGGTGGCCTACATTTGATTTTATTTATTTACATGTGTACTTTACTGTGCTCCCATTTTATATTCATATAGTGTGTTTCTGCTCAATTCTTTGTAGAAAATGTTTATTTTCATAAATGTAACTAAGACAAGGAATTGCAGACCAAGACATACAGTCGAGATCAAGTACAATGTTCTTGTGCCAAGTTAGTAACATCTGGAAAACAATGGTAGCTTTTATTTAGCTGGACTTTGTTCTTGAAAATACACCATCAATGAGTGTTCTGTCAAGCGTTTGGTTTGGAGGTAGTATACTGTGCCCCATAGAGAACTGATTCTGTCCGGACACCCGACTAAGGCCTGATTGAGTTCATCTGGATTTATCGGAAGTCAGGCAGCACCTTTAAAACAGAACAGGCAGAAGCTGTTACAATCCGGGCTGGTACGAGGAGGTTGGCTGCAGACAAGAATAAAAGTTAAAAAGGCATTAACCACAGGGTGCCAGGCTGCGCTTGCTGAGCCCACCTGGGTCTCCCCTTGCAGTGTCTGCCCGGTCCTTGCCTTCTGTGCCCTCCCTGGATTGATTTCAGCACTGAGGACCTCTCAGCTTGGCTTTGAATATTTATTTTCAAGCTCTCCCTAAGTACCTAAGCAGGCCACTGTAGCTTGTCTTGCACAAGGATCTAGCCGATGGCAAATCCCTGACGTGGATCCCATCTGTTTACACGCCATGTGTCTCCCAAGGTGGGAGATGGTACTTCGTTATATTGAAAGTAGATTTTTAAATCTAAAATTCACATGAAGGGAGAAAAGAAAAAGTGAGAACAAAACCCACACTAGAGAATGAAGCACATACACATTTCCTTAATGAGCTTAAGGCATATGTAGGTAATGTGTCATATGTAGATATGTGTGTGTGTGTGTGTCTTGTTCATCACAAAGACACAAACCAAATTACAGTCATGGGTGTGGCCGAGGCTCATGACCCTTAAATATTGGCTAAAGAACACTTTTGAAAAGCTGTCTAATGCTACCTTTGAAAATCTGGTGAATGTTATGGACTCTCTGTTCAGGAAAAAAATTTCATTTACACAAAATTTGGCATATATGGGATTTACAGAGTTCTTGGCACTGAAGAATGAAATAATAATGATATGCATATACTTATCACAGCATATGCAGTATCCCCAGAGGAGGAGACAATCTCCAAAATACTTTCTCCTTTTTTTGTGTTTTCCTGTTCATTGTCCCTATTGCTGATTGTGAGAAGGAGATTGTTGATGGTCAGCCGCAGATCAGGAGAGAGCTGTCATGTTGTGGAGAGAGACTTTGATTATAAAAGATCACTCAAGAGCTTGCCTATAAGTGGGGTTAGTGGTCTTTCTCTGTCTACATGCAAATAATGTCTTACAACATCATGAAATCAGAAAATTCTGATTAGACCTTTCTATCCAAATAAGCAAACCGGCCTCTAACTTTATCACTTCCCCTTGGTCCCCCAGGGACCACAGTTATTTACTGAGAGGCTTCCCTGTATCAACCGACACAATGGCACCTGATGGGCAACAGATTCTGGGGCAGAGGATGTAAAAGAGGCTTTTCAACCTGATTTCCTAACCTTTCTATTGGAGATGGTGCGACACGAAACCACATTAGAATGCCCATCAGAGATTTATTTAAGAGTTTTGAGAATTTGGCTTCTTCATCAATCTGAGAGGAAGATGCAAGATTTTCTTTCTTATAAAAATGAATTCAAGGGCGGGCCATGGTGGCTCAACAGGCAGAGTTCTCGCCTGCTATGCTGGAGACCCAAGTTTGATTCCCGGTGCCTGCCCATGCAAAAAAGAAAAGTATTCAAGCTATTGTGCCTGGAGGTAGGCTGATTGTCAGTGGGTGGCAAAGCAAGCACAATTTTCCAATATGGAATACCTCAGGGGAAAGGGCAGATTAGATCAATAGATCACGAATCACTGTCCTAGCCATCTTTGTTGGACTCCAAAGTCTGCCCCTCTGAAACAGAAATGTCTAGAATGTGGACTTTCTGGCACAAGACCTGAGCTTAATGAAACTGTTACCTTTCTTCTTTGTGGAAAATCAAAGTCACATTTAAACTTTACCATAAGTAAAATACAACAATACACATCTATTGGCTTGTAGAGGATACTAAACAGTTGATCACATAAGAGAATAGTTCAGAAGTATAAAATTCAATGACTTTAAAAGGAATTATCTGATAAATGAAAAAAATTTCCTAAACTTTGAGCTGCTTTTTCATGGCAAGAGAAAGAAAGCATGTTCAAATTCCAAAATAGGCATGGATGTCACTGGATGCTGAATGTGACACTCTGTTTTCGAGTAGTTTCCCATAGAGAAAGCTCGTAATGTAATTCCCATTCCAATTTCATTTTTCCACTTGCACCCTAGGAAGATATTTATCTGTATACCCATTCAATCCTCATGAAAAATGTATAACTCATGGTTGCAACGCATGAGGAAAATGAAGAAAGATATTTCCATTTTGAAAGAAGCCTCCATAATAGGAAAGTGCCAAATTATTTCATGCCTCAGTCTTGTTTTTCAACCTCCTGTAATACCATTATGCTTATTAAAGATACATGCCATACCTAGCAATGTTCCTGCCTGGAAATGTCATGTAACTCAATCACTGCTGCAGAGATAGAGCAGCATTTACAGTTTGAGAGAGCTAATTTTGCATGCTCCTAGTTTGATCCTTTTTAATTTCTTTTGATCTTAAACCATCCCTATATGAAATCAAGTTGATTTATTTTCCTACCAAGACCTATATCTTCCACTTTCAGATACCAGACCTGTAATTTCATTTGATCAACCTGTTCCCAACTTCAAAACTTTCCGAACCTTCTGCCATGAATTGATGGTTCAGAATTTAAAATGCATTTTCATAAAGAAATGGTGCTCACAAATAATGTCTATTTCCCTAGCCTACACAAATTCATCTGCTAATGCTATGTTAAGGTGCCCAAGAAGCTACATTTACAGCAACTGTTTCTGTAGAAACAGGTTTTCTAGCTCCAGTTGCAGGTGGCACCCCTTCCAGCATCCTCTGAGGCAGTAGAAGCCAGGTCCTCTGGATCCCTCCTTCTTTGGTGGCAGCTTTCAGGCAGGTGGCTGGGCAGCTCTTACATGATGGATGTGTCTCTCCAGGTTACTTGGGAATGAAGGCATCGGGGCAGGTAAGCTCTGGAGCAGGGTGGGGTATCTGGTGGAGACACACCAGATTCCCCTTCCTCCTTCCTCATCCTACCTGCCACTCCAGCTTATTTTGGCCCTGGAAGGATCTGTGAGAGGGTACGGGGAGTCAATTCCCTAGCCAGAGCAGATTAACATTTTCCTAACATACTTCAGATCTTGGCTTCCTGACCACTAGCCTTCATCAGGGGTAGAGCTACCCTAGGCATTCATAGATGTAAAATCAGAAGTTCAGTCTACTCTTTAAGCTTGTCTTTCAGCCTCTGGCCTCTGAATGTCTTAACTCTTCCAAGATGATCAATAGATACTTACTTGAACAAATATTCTGAGTTCAAAAAGTATACAAAAACTGAAAATCCTAGACATCAGAATGCAATATTGCAAAACTGAGTTAAGTGTGGGGAGGAGAACCAAGTCTTGAATTTAATTGTAGAATATAACAAAAATGTGCGATTTTAATAACTTAACCCTTTCCTCAGGAGGAAGAACTTAGTTCTTTTATTTTTAAAGATAACTTTTTTTATTTTGGAATAATTTTGGATTGGTAGAAATATTGCTGCGATGCCACAGAGTTTCCGTATTTGTCTCCCCCCACTCCCCACGTTAACATCTTACCTTGCTGGAGTACATTTGTCAGAGCTTAGAAACTGACATTGGTACTTTACTATTAAGTCAAGTCCTGACTTTGTTTGGAGCTCATCAGCTTTGTACTTCTTACGTTTCAGAACCTGGTCCAGTCCACCATATTGCATTTTGTCCCCATGGCCCCTTAACCTCCTCTAATCTGTGACAGTTTCTCAGTCTTCCCTGATCTTTCATGACTTTGGCAGTCTTGAGGAGTATCAGACAGATATCTGGACAATCTAGGTGTGCCTGATGTTTTTCTCAGAATTAGATGGGGGCTCTGGGTTACAACACCCCAGAGTAAAGTACCCTTCTTGTGACTTCACATCAAAGGTTCTGTGACATCACAGGCAATGATAAACTTCATCATTAGGTCAGGGCTGTGGTTGCCAGATCTCCCCACTGTCAACTTTACTTTTCCCTTTCCCTACTCTCTTCTTTTTAGGAAGTGCTTCACTAAGTCTGGCCCATCCCCAAGGGGCTGTGGGGAGGGGTTGTGGGAAGGCTTAGACTCCACCTCCTGGAAGGGTACTGGGCTTATTTGGATTTTTTTTCTATAAGGAAGAATTGTCTCTACTCCCTTACTTATATGTTTACTCAATCATTGATTTATACCAGCATGGATTCATGAATATTTATTTCCTACTAGGCGTTGGTTTTGAATGTCCTAAAACACAGCCTCACACCCTCTAGGATTGGAACAGAGGGAAAGTCCTGGGGCCACAGCTTTCAAGTCAGGATGGGAATATGAGCTGAATATGGATGGCCCTAAGGTGATGATGCGTTCCAGATGGAACTTCCCCGATGACACATCCATTACTGGAGGCTTAGTCACGGCTTCTCTGAAGACACCTTATTCACCAGCAGCCCACGCAGACATTTCTTTTACTCCTTGGTGCCATGTGGTGGCTGGCCAGCCCGCAATCTGTCCAGAGAATGAGCAGAGATCTATTGCTCACAGAGATGCCTTCTGCTCTTACCTCTGTTTCATAAGGGATTATGGGCACACGCCTAACAAAGAAGTCAAGCCCCCCGCTTTGCTCCTTTGTTTTATTGAAAAGTGAAGCACTGAATCCTGGAGCATTTATTCCACAGGGATTGGACAAATGTACTCCCCCAAGTCCAGAGACAGATTTCTTGTCAAAACAAAACAAAACAGAACAAAAACCCAGCCAGTTTGTCAAATAACAGCTAAAGTGCTCAATTGCATGTCAGAAAGACTTCAAATGGCTTTTTTTTCTTCTTATATTTGAAAGAAGATAGGTTTGTTTGCATTTCAGTTTTTCTCTTTTTCATCCTGTTTTCATTTTATTAGTTTAACTTTAGAACTTTAGAAAATTGCCATCAATTAAGAAATAGGTAGTGCTGACAGTAAGAGGAATTTTATATCACTCAGAGCTTGCAAATTACTCTATAAAAATATTGAAATACTGTTTTACAGATAGGGGACCTGAGGTCGAGAAGGGAAAGATTATGTTTAGGTGATAGACTCAGGCTCAGCAAAAGCTTTTCTTTTCTTTCTTTTTTTTTTTTCACTATGGAACTGTACCTTGAGTCTCCAGGGACCCTCTAGGTACAAGCCCCAGAGATGAAGAAATAGGTTGGTTCAAGTACAAGCCTAATTGGGCTTCCCCTCTGCAAGAGAAAGAAAAAAACACCATAGGAGCCTCCCAATTTCCGGCCCCCTTCTCTTGTCCACCGCCCCATCTCCAGGCCTCCTGCCCCAACACAGGTTCAGGGAGAGAATTGAGACTGCTATGGAAATATGTGTGTGTGTGTGTGTGTGTGTGTGTGTGTGTGTATGCATGTGAGGCCACCATGTGATTGGTCCCATGGGGTGATTTAGGAGCGGATGAACCTGCTCCACCTCTCAGGACAGTAACATTTGGATGAATGACTTAAACTTTGGAAAGTCTCATCAACTTCATTTGTATGAAGGGAGAATATTATCCATTATTAGAAGCTATTGGGAAGACTGAATGAAATTGTACAGAGAGCTGTGCTTGGTGGTTGGACTATAATAAAGGGCTAAATGAGTGGCAGCTCAGATTAGGAAGAAACCTCAGACTGCAGGCTGTGTGTGGGTCTCTGTAAAGAACGTCAGGCATCAATGTCATTCCCAAAGCAGGAAGTCGTCCAGGGCTAGTCTGCAGAGACCCTCGCTAGATGGTGTGTAGATTCACAGGCCTGACTGAAGAGGAAGTCTATGCTTTCAACTCTGGTCTTTTCTGTTCTAAGTGAGCTGACTTCCCCTTGCGAAGTTCACCATGGTGATGAGCATTTACTGAATAGAAGAGGGTAAGGGAGGCAAAGTTGTGCCATCAAGGATGGGATCTATTTGTGATCATCAAGATCTGGCAGAGAAAGCTGTTGGCTCCCTCCCCTTGACTCCTTTCCAAGGAGGAAGGATCTCTGCTGCCACTGGTCTCTGGCATCTGTGAGCAGAGAGGGGGTGGGCGTAAAGGATGAAAGGAGAAGCTGAGAAAAGCTACACTGCACCCCATGTAGAAAGGAGAAAGATAGTGAGAGGCAGGGCAATGGATGAGGTAGTCCAGAGACGGGGAGAGGGATCAGATGGAGAACGTGTGGGCTAGTGGGTTTGGCAAAAGAGTGAATGGGATCACGGGCGTCAGGGAGAAAGAGAGGGTCAGGCTGTCTTACCCACTGGGCAGAGCACCCAGGGCCCATGGTGTGGAGAGGCCACTGAGGTCTTCATTTTAACTTCTTTTAAAATCAGAAGAATAGAATGAATATAATAATGATAGGTATGAAGTAATAAAGCCAACCTGATCATGGTTGCCTTTATAACAGTGCAGTTTTAAAATATAATAATTAATATTTTTTTATTGAGAAAGAGAGCCACAGAGGCAAAAGAGCCCTGGGCCCACAGAGGTCACAAAAGGCAGCCCCAGAAAGAGCCACAGAGATGGAGAAGCTGCTGGAAGGAAAGGTGTCTGAGACACAGAGTTAAAGGAGACTGTTTGACATCTGTGCAATGTAACTATCCAAAATGTCTCATCTCAATCTAATTATGAGAGGACAACCAGACAAATTCAAACAAAGGGGCAATAGGCCAGAGCTCTTTTAAAATATCAACAGCAAAATCTACATACAAAGTGGAGGCTTTGCTGTAGGTTAGATGAGATTAGAGAGAAATGATGACCAAGTGTGATACAAGCATCTTGGCTGAATATAGAAAAAAAAGGGGGGGGGGCGGGATTTGAATGTGGATTGTATACTAGATAATTAGTATTGCATCAGTGTTAATTTCCTGTGAGAGATAATTGCATTGTGGTTATATAGAAAATACTCTTGTTCTTAGGAGATACATGTTGAAATATTTAGACATGAAGTATTATGATGTCTGGAACTAATTCACAAATGACTAAGATGAAACATAACATTTTGCATATACATACACATATAATGTATGTGTGCATGTGTGGAGAGAGAGAGAGAAGTGAATTTACATGAAGGGTACATGCATTTTCATCATGGTAGGATTGAATTTTTCAAAGTAAAAAGTTGGGGAGAAAATAGAAGACTTGGAGTAGGTAAAAAATGTTAAGAGTTGAACAAAGTACTGTGGTAGGGAACAAAGTGCTGTGAGAGGTAACACAGCTCAAGAAAGCTACAATGACAATCTACTTTACTCTCCAATGCTTTTGGAATTGAATTCATGGAGTTTATTTTTGGAACATCCACTGGCCATAAGACAAGGACAGGGTAACTTAAAACAGCCCAGTTCACATAGGTTATAGTCATTTCAAGATCTATGGCTGAGGTTGAGATTAATGGGCATGTAGCCTGGCAGATCTGAAAGCCAAGTTGAAGGTCATTCTTTGTTACTTGCAGAACCAAGTTATTGGGTTCCTAGGGTGTGTAACTATAAGTTGAATAGGCTTCAAGGCCTAGGGAAGGATGGAATGGAACCTTTGGGGGCTTCAGGAGAAGCCCCAGATGATAAATATTCCACATGACACAGAGGAGGGAAAAATGCTTTCTGAAAGAGAAGGGACTCTAACTGATGCCCCATGAGGTACTAAGACAGGAACCCATGTTGGATTTATCCGAGAGGCCCATAGCAACAGATGCCAATGGGCCATAAAGAAACATGGCTGGAAGGGCAGGCAACACCTGAACTGAAGACTCTGTCTCAGGATCACAGTCCTCAGGGTTTGTGAATCCCAGAATGGTCCACAACTGAGTTTCCTCTCCTAAGGATCCAGCTACCGTGCCATGGTGTTGTCATTGAGGAAACAACGCTGAGATCTGGAAGGGAACAAGCATCCAGCAGGATGCTAACAGCGATGGGACATGTACTAGTTAGTAGTACTACTATTAGTAGTCTCTACAGAAACAGAATCAACAGGAAACACTCGCAAATTCAAAATTTATAAAACTGTCTCACATAACCATGGGAACGCAGAGTCCAAAATCCACAGGGCAGGCTGTGAAGCTGACGATTCTGATGGAGGGTCTGGATGAACTTCACAGGAGAGGCTCACTGGCCGAAGCAGAAAGTGAGCCTGTCTCTTCTGAATCCTCCTTAAAAGGCTTCCAGTGATTAGACTGAGCATCTCTCATTACAGAAGACACGCCCCTTGGCTGATTACAAATGGAATCAGCTGTGGACACAGCTGACATGATCATGATTTAATTCTATGAAATGTCCTCATTGCAACAGACAGACCAGCACTTGCCCAACCAGACAAACAGGTACCACCACTTGGCCAAGTTGACACATGAACCCGACCATGACAGGACACAAGGACACCAAGGCAGAGGGGACAAGCTTTAGCAAGACTGCACAGGGCCAGCTCCCAGCAGCAACACCTTTTGTCAGCAGGGAGCATTTGAAGCCTGTAGTTAGAGGCAGGACCATACCTGCACCCTACCCTCAATTAGCAGTGCATAAGCTCCCAGGGTTTGGGGACAATTTTTTTGTGGTAATTAGGGCAGGAAAGACCTCAAAAAAAAGTCCCTATGCTTCCTATGAACAATTCAAGGGAATTGAACAACAACCTGAAGGCATTTTTGAACTGGCTCATTTGACTTGCCTTTTGGGATCCACCATCCTTCTTTTCTCAGCAATTGTATGTGCTTTGTGTCTGGCATCCTCAGCATTTGTTCTTTCTAGCAGTCATCATCCACTACTGCCAATTCTCTTGAACGAGTAGAGATGCTTCTAAATGACCCTTCACTATTACTTCTGTGATTAGAAAATGCAGGTGTAACAGAATGTTCCTTAGAAAGACTAGAACTGAGAATCAAACTGGTATAAGCCAAAGATAAGTACTTTTGTCCAAAGAGGAAGAGGTGTTATTGTTTCTTGGAGTAAAGCTGTTATGTCAGATCAGGTCAACTGATTTCCATTTGCTCTGTTTAATCAGAGCATCTATGATGCCTTATGCTGTATGCTAACTTACAGGGAGACATGACAAATAAGGTTGATTTTCTGTGCAAGAAGCTCATAGTCTATGGAATAATAAGACATTTTGGTAATGGATGATGGTGATGGTAACACAATATTGTGAATGCAATTAACACTCCTGGATTATGTATCTGAACGTGGTCAAAAGTGGAAATCTTAGGTGGTATATGTGTTGCTAGAATAAAAATTCAAAATAAAAACAACAATTATAGGACTATATAAGAACAGTACAAACCATGGACTATAGTTAATAGCACACGTTATAATAATATTATTTTATCAAGCAAAGATACCACATTAATGCAAAATGTTAAATATGGCAGAAAGTATATGGAAACTTTGTATTTTCTGCATGATCCTTCTATGAACCTATGACTTCTCTAACTTTAAAAAAATTCAGTTTAAAACTCGGGGCAGTAGGGTTGTCAACAGGAATAGAATATAGACCTATTAGCCCATCACCTTTTTTCAACTTAGGTTGAATAATTTGAGTTTGTACAAAGTTTTTTTTCTTATCAAGAGCTAAATTTTGCCTCCCTGAAACATACAAAGACCTCCTCAAGAGCAATGCTGAAGAAATCTTGCTCTTTCAGTTCACTGAACTCAAATATTTGAAAGTCACTCTCATACGTATATTGTACTAACCTGTCCATTCTGTATGAATTCAGGCCTTCTTTTCCTACAGTTTGGTTCACTCTCCTTTCCATCTCAAAATTCAGCCTGGCCCAAGATTGTACTAATAGAGGAAATGTAATCCATCCAAGCCCAGGAAGTTGTCAATTCGGCCACAGCTCAATGGTGACCTTGTGCAAGGTCAATCTTTAATAACAGTGGGATGGAAACCTCAAGAAGACACCAAAGCAGGCTGTGAACACAGGAAGGAGCTCAGGCGCTAAAGCAAAGTCCCATGGCACATTCTCAAACCTTGCAAAAAACTTCATTAGCTGTAAGCACACCCAAGAGTCAAGGTTTTGTCTTCTTATAAAATCAGTACCATCTGTGTGTATGGCCACCAGCATATCAACCATCCTAACAGTATTACATTTATTGTGAAATGCACCATAAATAAGTGCACTTAACATGTAGATACTGTTTGAAAAAAAAATAACTAGACATTCATGTATCCATGCCCAAGCTTTACAGATAGAACGGTACCAGTAATTTGATGTCCCCAACTTCCCCCAGAGGTCACTGCTGTCCTGAATTTAATGTTTAATGTTAACTTTCTTTTCTTTACATTCTTCCCACATATGAATGTGTCCAGAAACAGTATTGTCTAATTTCTATGTTTCAAATTTTTCTTTTTTAATTTTTCTCTTTCAAACTTTCTATGAAAGGATCACAGCTCTCTCTGTGTTCTTATGTGCCTTGCTTCCTTCTCTTCAACATAATACTTTTAGACTCATTCACTTTGACCCGTGTGGCGACATCTCATTCATTTTCACAAACCATGATTCTTACATAAATTTAACTATTTACTTGCATCCAGTTTTTTTGCTATTATGAGTCATGAGGCTGTGAACATTGTTACCTGCAGGTCCAGTTAGACAAGTGCAGGAGTTTCTCTTGGGACTATAACTTGAGGGTAGAGTTAGCTGGTTAGTATGCATTTTCATGTTCAAGTTTACTAAGTAATATCAAAAGGTTTCCCCAAATGATTACATCAATTTACCCTACCACCTAGCCAGACTTTAGAATTTTTAAATTTGTGTCACTGTGGTTGCTGTGAAATGGTTTCTGTTTGATTTTAATTTTTTTTTTTTTTTGCATGGGTAGGCACCTGGAATTGAATCTGGGTCTCTGGCATGGCAAGCGAGAACTCTGCCACTGAGCCACCGTTGTGCCCTCCCTATTTGATTTTAATTTGATTACTGATGAGACTGAGTACCCTTTCATTTATTTATTAGTCTATTATGTTCCCTCTTCTGTGAAATGACTGTTCAGATGTTTCCCATTTTCCAATTGGGTTGTTTGTTGTTTTCTGATTGAATTGTAGGAATTTTTCTTATGCTATCTGAATATAGATCCTTTCACAATTGTAAGTGCTATAAAAGATCTTTTTCCAGTTTGTGGTTTCTTTCATTATTCTTGTGGTAGCTTCTTTTATGAAACAGAAGATCTTAATTCAAAACACTTGAATTTATTAATATTTTCTTTATCATGTATACTGCCTTCCTTAAGAAACTCGTCCTGAGATCTAGGTCATAAAGCAATCCTTTTAAATGTTTCTCTTTAACAGATAACTATCAACCTCAGAACCATTTATTGAATACTACTTCCTTCCCCAATTGAACTGTCACACCAACTCATCCTATATCTAAGTTCAACATCTGTGTTTTTAAGGCTATTTCTGGATCTCTAGTCTCTTTTGTTGACCTATTTAGATATCCCTGAGCCAGTAGCACACTGAGATGATATCAATGACTGATTTCTTAGAGGCTGTTCTAGTTTGCTCGCTGCCAGAATGCAAAATACCAGAAATGGAATGACTTTTTAAAAGGGGAATTCAGTAAGTTTCAAGTTTACAGTTCTAAGGCCAAGAAAATGTCCAATTAAAACAAGTCTATAGAAATGTCCAATCAAAGTTATCCAGAGAAAGATACCTTGGTTCAAGAAGGCTGATGAAGTTCAGGGTTCCTCGCTCATCTGGAAGGGCACATGGTGAACACAGCATCATCTGCTAACTTCTTCTCTTGGCTTCCTGTTTCATGAAGCTCCCCAGGAGGCATTTTTCTTCTTCATCTCCAAAGGTCGCTGGCTGGTGGACTCTGCTTCTCATGGCTGTGTCATTCTGCTCTGCTGTCCCTGAATCTCTTTCATTCTCCTAAATGTTTCCTTTTTTATAGGACTTCAGAAACTAATCAAGACCCACCCAAATGGGTGGAGACATGCCTCTACCTAATCCAATTTAACAACCATTCTTGATTAAATCACATCTCCAGGGAGATGATCTGATTACAGTTTAAAACATACAATGCTGAATAGGGATTAGAAGAAATGGCTGCCTTTACAAAATGGGATTAGGATTAAAACATGGCTTCTCTAGCGTACATACATAATTTCAAACCAACACAGAGGCCAAGACCTTTCTCTGCCTCTGTCACTACCTTATTCTCATTAAATAATGTTTTGGCTATTTTGAGCTCTCTGCTTTCCCACATAAGTAGAATCAGTTTATCAAGTTCCATGTAAAACTGCATTGGGGTTATGCTTGCAAGTTTATTGATTCAATGCATCAGTTTGGGGAGAATTATCACCTAATGAAATTAGGTCTTTATCAATGAACATGAAATGTCTTTAAACATCTTTCAAGAAAGTTATATACTTTTTTCTACTAAGGACTTGCACATGTTTTGCTGGACTTATTGCAAGTTATAACTTTTTCTGGTGTTCCTTGAAGTGGTACCTGTTTCAATGTTGCCATTTTCTTGATGTTCTTGGATTGTTATCTTTGAGAATTCCTGTGACTTCTGTTTTGAGATGTTCCTAGGGAGAAATTGAGTATTGACTTCTGCCAGGTACCTATAGATATTACCAAACAGGGAACGCCTCAAGCTACATGTTCATTTTGGGAGATTTCAGGCCACCTCTGTAGTTTGGAATTCTAGCTGCAGTCTGTGGGACTGCTGGCATTTGATTAAGAATACAGAGATGCTTTCCCCTTTCCAGAGTCCTTGAGGCAGATGCCTCAGTTCTCTGATCAGGCCTTACTATGTACTGGGTCTCCACTCATACGTGGTTCATGAACCCAAGTCTAGACCACCAAACACTGGAATAGCTCCTTGGATGATCTCGGCTCTCCACCTATTTAAATGTGTACAATCCTGCTCTCTGGCTCCAGAATGTTTGTCTTTCCTTACCATTGTTCAGTCAAGCTTAAAAGGGACAATTAAAATTAAAAGAAATCCGGGGAGGGCCACGGTGGCTCAATGGAAGAGTTCTTGCCTGCCATGCCAGAGACCCAGGGTCGATTCCTGGTGCCTGCCCATGCAAAAAAAAAAAAAAAAAAAATTAAAAGAAATCTGATATTTTTAGGTGTTTTATTCTAGGAGTGCTTCTGTTTTGCTAGTCTGCTGTATTGCAAAAAAAAAAAAAGTAAGTTTCCTCATTTTTTTTTTATTTAGAAAAGAAATGAGATATTTGGTGTAACTGTTTCTTAATAAACTCATGTTAATCCCGCATTCTCTTGCACTGATCACAAATATTTTGTTTATCATTAAAAAAAAGACCCTGTTCTGAAGTCACCAACTTGTACTTCCTATTTCTATGGTTTGCTTTCCCTTAAAAAATGGAAACATTTGCCTTCTTCCAGTCTTTGCCATCTCTCCCAGACTTCGTGCCCTGCAAATAATTACCAACAGGCCTCTGAACTTAAACTGCTGTCTCTTGTAACACACCCTCAGCATAATTTATTTGAGCCTGGAACTTTAAAAATTTGTTGGCTTGTTGTCTTCCCAGAAAATTTGGACATTTTCCCCAACCTTTCCATTTTAAGGCCTGGTATTGGGGTTCAAGACGAGTATGAAGAAATATAGCAAAGACTGAGATTTGAGCAGAATTTCAGATCCAGATCAAGTGTATAGGAATACAGCCGAGGACTAGACTCTAGAATAAGCTCTCATTGCTTGTTCATGCAGAAGCTGGAGAGAGATTGGGGGCTGGAAATGTGCATTTTAGGAGAGCCCCATGTGGTTTTTATGCACACTACAGTTTGAGGACTCCTGTTTTAAAAAGGTGTATAAAATGAGATTCCCAGCAGCAGATGAGAGTGGGGACAACATTGCCTGCCTCTCTGAGAGCACACCATCTCTGCGTAGAAGGCTTGCCTCCTCCACACCTTCTCATTACTTAATGCACAGGCAACCCAAGAGGGGGAAGAGTGAATCTGTGGAGTAGCGACAGTGTGCTCACTACCGTGCAAAGGAACTCACATGAAATACATCATTTAAATTTTGCAGCAATGTGGAAGGTGGGCTTCTCCATTCCACAAATGTCCAGACCATCAGTGAAATCAACTAATCTACCCAAATCACATAGCAAATATCTTAGTAAGACAACAGTTGAATTTTTCTCCACTGCTTTCATGTGTAACCGTTAACATTTTGAGATTGTGAAAAAATTGTAAGCATTTTTTTTCTTATCAAAAAAGCTTTTTTTTTTGTCTGACAGGTTTAAGTTTCTTCTGATATTCACAAAATACCTGCTAGTAGCCCATAGAAATTCATGCACCTAAAAACGCTCTTTTCAAACTTTCTTGACTTCTGGTCTTTTTCCCATATAAGCAGGCAAATCCAAGAAATGGTAGGAGATCTGGTAACAGTGGGCATTTTCAAATGATGCTTGAAATAAAGAACAACCCCTCTGCCCAGCAAAGAATACCTGCCCTATGAGTTAACCCCCAACTTGCCTCCATCATTTCACCTTAGGCTGAAACTGGCTTTGCCACCCTAAAGCAATAGACACTAAATACTTTATCACATGCTCAGAGTTCTATTTAAGGAGTTGTAAATGCCCAAGAGAATATCTCATTCTTTTTTGAGATTTGTGTAACGCTTATATTAGAAAAAATGAAATATCTAGCAGCTGTGCATTGTTATTCAATTTAATTTATATGTGTTATTTTTTTTTATTTTGAACTTTTCCAAGTACCATGCAATAGAACACCATTACATTAAATAAAAGTAGTTGATATCATGCAGTGCCATGATACATACAGGACATAGAATAAAGTAGAACTGAGGAGAAGAACTATATTTTAACATTAGGTTATGCATTCATTCATATTTACTTTGAAGTCCCTTTCTCATCTTTTGCAGCAATGACTCATATCTTTAATTTGCAGCTCCAGATTTTGTTTCTATCAATCTTTTCCTTTCTTCCTAATTTAATAAGAAGTGAAATTTCTAAAACTTCATTAATTTGAATCAATGTTATTTTTAAAACTAAATGTTTATCATTGCCCAAAGGCAATATGTTGCAATATTAAACCAATTGATATGAACACCCCATCTTGTTCAATTTAATGGATTCTTTGTGCTTGGTCACACGAATAATGATAAATTCCAACTAATATCTGATGAGGTTTTCTTCTGAGTAACTTGCTTCCTTTGTGGTTCATTTTTATATTGGTTTCACCACAACGTGTTTGGTTCTGCTTAATTAGATTAAGATTCATTATATTTGTATTTTGAGTTTATTAAGGAGTTAATTTTATATATAGATCTTTCTTATGTCCTTTTGGAAAATTAGTTATGGAGCATAATCATTTTTCCTTGTTAGTCTCTTAACCAACTTACATTATACTTTATGCCTTAGCCACTGAGATGGCTTTTCTGTGTGTGCGCTGCTGTTTTTGTTTGTTTCTTTGGCCACACTATCTATTCAAGGTAGACCTAACTTCTGTGTTTTTGTTTCAACTTCTGTTAGCACTGACTGCTTGGTTTCAGAAATCTAACTTGATTCCCATTGTACCAGAAACATAAGCCAGAATGGAATAAAAGAGAAGATTAAAATTACAAGTGGGGCCAGTCCCTGATTTAAGAGGAGACAGTAGTTTTCTCTTCATGCCCAATCTCCATATTTTATCAGAGATTTTTTTCTTTAATATCCCCTTACCTCTGTAAATTTCCTTTGGGTATTATGCATCAATGTGCTTTGGGCAACTTTGATATCAGGTAATGCCCTTTCTGTCTTGCCCTGAGGGAGCCTGGGAAAGGACACTGTGAGGAGATCCCATCTGCCCCTCCTCTACTGTGGAGCTGGACTTCTCACTCCACATATATAACTCATGTATTGTGCATTTTACTCATTTCTGTGACAGCTGGAATAGAGTAAATGTTCAACATCAGTGGAAATAGACACGGTGTTTATGAAGAATAGAATTTGACTTGTCAAGTCATTTATAATGCCTCGTAAAAATAAAGGCTGAAGTTAAGCATCAATCACACATCTTCTGAAATGCATTTGCACTCCTTTGGCCCAGCCCGCCGGATGTCTCCAGGTAATTATGCTGAGATTTTGCCAGCTCCCCTTTCCTTATTCCCCCTTTCTCCCACCTTCATGGATGGGGTGCAGGTCTCTACCTTTGCTGCTGCTGAGATGGGTGCTGTCTCTACTGAGAACAATAGCTGCTTCTGGAACCTTTAGTCCTGCTCGCTTGGTCTGGCTATCGCTTCTTCTCTGACTCTGTGACCTGATTTCTGCAGCAGGTCCTGGGCCTGTGAACTATTCCTCCACTCTGCACTCAGGGTGAGCAAATGGGCCTCTCTCCCTTCCCTCACTGACCTGTTCCTTATTTTGTGATCTGGCCCTTCCTTCCACAGCCCATGCCTCCACCCTGATAAGTCTGCATCAGTTTATCTCAGTTTCTTAACTTGGATCTCCCTTATAGCCAATGAAGATGAACAGCTCTTCGTGTGCTTTTTAGCCATCTGTATTTACATTTCAGTAAAAGTCTCTATTCATATTCTCTGCCCATTTTATAATTGGGTTGTTCGTTCTTTTGTTGTTGAGCTGTATAATTTCTTTATGTACATAGGATATCAAGTCTTTATCTGATATGTGGTTTCCAAATATTTTCTCCCATTGAGTTGGCTGCCTCTTCACCTTTTCAAAGTCTTTTGAGGCACAGAAGCTCTTGATTTTAAGGAGTTCCCATTTGTCTCTTTTTTTCCTTCCCAGCTTGTGCTTTAGATTTAAGTTTAAGAAGCTACCTCCTATTACTAGGTCTTGAAGATATTTCCCTATGTTTTCTTCTGTAAGTTTTATGGTACTGGCTCTTAACCTTTAGGCCTTTAATCCATTTTGAATTAATTTTTATATAGGATGTAAGGCAGGGGTCCTTCTTCATTCTCTTGGCTATTGAAATCCAGTTCTCCCATGCCCATTTATTGAAAAGGCTAAGTGTGTTACATGCATGAAATATTATGCAGCAGTTAGACGAAATGATGTCCCAAAACATATGACTATGTGGATGAACCTTGAGGACATATGCTGGGTAAAATAGTCAGACACAAAGAACAAATACTGTATGAGCCTGTTATTATGACTCTGGTAAATCCTCCCGTGTTTTGGAGCAGCTAGAAGGAAAAATCTGAGATGAGAGAATGGTAGCCCACGACAAACTCTGGGACTTGTTCTGTAGCTGCTTGTTAAAGTGTGCTTTGAAAATTATTTCTTTTTCCTTTCCTTGCTTTGTATAGATATGCTATATTTTACAACAAAAATAAGGAGCTTTGACTTCAGGAAGCTGAAGTCAAAAACTGGAAAAGGTTTAGCAACATAAGTCACTACTACAGCGAAGTTGATATTTGTAATAATGTTTTACTTAATATTTTGAGAATGTACACAGTTTTGATAGTTAATCAAATGGTATTTAAGATAATGTTTAATATTTAGAATTTAAGAAACACTGAAATCTGTATCTGAAGATTTTTTCTTTCTTTGCTTTAATTTTTGTTTTGGGAGGTGGGTACAAGGTCCAAGACTTGAAACCGGGTCTCCCACATGGAAGGCAAACATTCTACCACTGAACAACCCAAGCACCCTTTGCTTTAATTTTAAATTGGTTTGTGGAACATGTTTATAAGCAAACTTTGTAAAGATTGTTTAGATATTTTATTTAAATATGCCTATGGATAAGCTAACTAAGATATCTATTTTAGGTGACTAACATTTTCCTATGTTCATTGTAAAAACATTTGTATCTTTATATTTTCCTGAAATCAGGAAAATGTTTAGTAACGTAGGTCATTGCTATAGCAACATTGGTATTTGTAAAACTTTCTACTTGACGTTTTGAGAGCATTCACAGTTTTGATAGCTGATGAAGTGGAACTGAAGTTAGTGTTAATATTTAGAATTTAAGAAACTCTGCTGTCTGAATTTGTAGATTTTTCCCCCATTACCTTAATTTTAAATTGGTTTATGAAACTTACTGTGCAAATACAGGCTTTATAATGATTATTTGGATAATTTATATGGATAAGCTAACTAAGATACCCAGTTTCGGTGGTTCTAGGTATACTGTTTGTTTTCTTAAATAAAATATTTTCTAAAAAAGAAGGGCTTAGGCTTTGAGGGTAGAAGCTAAAATTAATGTTTGTTTTCATTATACCCTGCATTTGGTGGGCAGGAGAAAAAATTGAGGTGATAAGTTGTCATAGTAATTCTGAACAAACTTGGTTTGGGTAGCTGTCTGATGCTGTCTTATCTCCCATGTAAGCAAGACATCCACAAGTGCTGAAAGAGTAATCAGAGACGAGAGAAAAACAGGATGCTCTACTCCTAAATCATGACAATTGATTCAGAAAGGACAGACCTGAGAAAGGCCAGAGGGATAATGAACACTGTCATTTTCATTTAATGTAACTGTCAAAAAAGGGGGGAAAACATACTCGATTTCATTTTGTTGGGAAAATTGCTATGAGAAATAAATATCCAAAAGAAGAAAAATACCCCCAAACTATCATTTGTATGAAAGAAATTTTCATTTGGCAATTGCAAAAAGGGCTTAAGTTCTTTGTTAGGCTCTAATAATGCAATTAATTTGTGTTGTCTACTGAAGAGTTTAATCTTTTAGGAAAAATGTTCATGGTTTGGCAGTAAAAGGACTACATTAAAGGCCCTCTCAATTTCTTTTTGCAAAGAAAAAGTGCCCAATTCCCCAGTTAGGATTTCAAAATTGATACTTCATCATGAATTTGGTGAGTACTACAAGAAATTACTCATGTAAAGATGCAATTAAGATATACTAAATCCCTATTGTGATTTTCTGCGAAGAAAATGCTTCTCTCAAGGATCTGTGGGAAGACCGGTCATGGAAATTGAATCCGACGTCTGAAAACTGGACGGAATCACTGTTGAGAATGCTAATTAATTTTATACATATTCTGTCTGGAAAAAGAAAGCTCAGGAAACCAGGAGAATTCAAAATAATTCTGATTCTTGGCAAATATTTCATGTTAGAGGAAATAAAAAGAAGTTTTATTTTATTTAGGGTGCTTGATTTTATGACGTAGGGGTTTAACCATCATTTTGGGCAAGCAAGGTGAAGTCCAAGAAGGACTCTAAGCAGGGTGACCAATGCCATATTTTTGGAATGGTTATTTGGAATAGTCACAGGCCTGGGAGATGAGTTAGGAAGGCTGGGAGGCACACTGTAGGTAGCTCAGACATGCAATCTTGGGGCTAGAATTAGAGCACAGGAAGTCAAAATAGAAAGGAAGAAGCGGAAAGGGGAGCATTGCACATATGGGTCAATTATTTGAACTCTGAATGCCAAATCTAAGAGACTGAGAAGAGAGTTGCTTCATTTTCTTCATCTCACTCTTCTCCCTTTGCCATTTTCACCTCCATTCTTGGTGCCCATTAAAATGGTAATAACAACAACGATGACAGCAAACAACAAAAGCTGGCACATCTGATGTTTGCTTATTTTTAATATGCTTTCCCAGACTTTGTGAGAGAGGTTGACCAAGTATTATTTCCTTCCATATTTACCGAGAAGAAAAAGAGACTCACAAAAATTTAGGGATTCATCCGAAGAATTACAATAAGTCAGTCATTGAGTCAGGATGAGCAAGTTCCTCTTTTGTTTTCAACTTCCCCACAGAAAATTCCAAAGTGAATTAGAACAGAAGTGTAAGCATGACTCGATCACACATTGGCAAAAGTCATGAGGCCGATTATACGGAACAGCACAGCAGAAAAGGTTGACTAGATGTCCCGGGAGCTTTGTAAACAACTAAACAGATGACATTACCTAGAGCACCAGAATATGGAATATATTTAACCGTTGACATCTGTTTTCCCAGGAAGAAGTGAAATTCTCCCCTCAAAATGGGCCTCTGCTATCTTTGCTCTGGCAAAGCAACTCTGGAAACTTCAAAACGAACAGTGTCCACATTCCCGAAGAAGTTTCATCTCTCGTGTTCTCTTGAGTCTAGTCACCATCTAACTTTGATTATAATAAAAAGAACTTTCCTTTTATCAATTACTGTTGTGTGACTCTTTGAGTGCTAATCACCCATCTTTCTGAGTGGCAATGATCACAGCATCCAATCTGTGCCCAAGTGGAAAATCGCGACTCTTGAAGTGACTGTGTCACTGATAACCATGTAATGACCTGCTCATTGTGCACTGGGCTTGCAAGATATTTCCACTTCATTATCTTGAACAGCAGGAATTCTAAATTCTGTCTTAAAAAAATAGGTCAATGATGAGGGGTATAGGAGGACACAACAAATGGCTGGTGAGAAAGATAAATGGCTGTGTTATCACCGAAGGTACAGCACTATGGCTCAAAAATGAGGAATTTTAACAAATTGACATTTATGTATGGTGCATTATCCATCGGTGAAGAGTTTTTAAATTTTATTTTTAATTTACAGAAAGTTAACTTTTCTTGTAGGAATGTACATTTTAGCAAAGGCATTACCATGTAATAACCGCCATCATCTGGATGCAATATATCTCCCTCACCCCCAAATTTCCCTTTGTAGTCAGACCTCTCCTCAATGCTGCCAACCCCTGATGGATTCTCCATCCCTAAGTTTTTGCCATTCCCGGAATGTTGTATATGGAATCATATAGGTATGTGGATTTTTATAACTGGCTTATTTAGCAAAATTCAGCATTGATTTTTTTAATATGAAGTAAAACAATTCTAGGGCTTCTGAGAATTAGGTCTCTCCCTCCTTTACAATGTATGTGTGAGTGAGCTAAGCTGCATAAGAAAGCCATTTATGTATGTCCTCTCTTGGGGGTTAAAAGAGAGCCATGGACCATCTGGTTCGATCCCCTAATTGTAGAGTTGTGGGGGCTACGGCCCAGGGGGTAGCCAAGGATACAGCAGTTATTAGTGACAAAATCAGCACTAGAATTTATAGATGCCGATTCTAGATGCAATTTCCCCGTTGACGTTACTTCTCACGACACAGCCCTGCATAGCTTCCTCCAAAATGCAGATTAAATAGAAATCTTGATATATATGGTATTTTCCTTCTATAGGTTTCCTGTGAAATTTCAACTTCAAATAAAAGCAAATCACTCAGAAATAAAAATAATCCAAGCCCTGCCCTGATGTGATTAACTTCTAATCTTACAGCATCCTTGCTTCATACTATGCATAGCCTAAGGAAGAGAACTGTTCCAGTATGTGAGCAATCCTTCCTTGTAAGTTGAAGTAAAACAAAGCAGATCATGATTAAGGCAAAGAGCATGGATATCCAGTCTCTCTCTTTCTGCTAACAGACCAACAATTTTAAAAGACTAACACACTGATAAAGATAATAAGAACCAGTACCTCCTAACCCTAGCCTCAATTCTGTATTTAAACCTAAAAAAGCTTGACTTTGAAACACATCCTTATGTTAGGGTGGCAGTTGTTTGCATGTGAATGAGCACATTCATATGTTGTGGTTTTTTTCTCCATAAAACTCTTTGGCTTCTTTAACCAAGTCAGATCTGGAAGCCAGGAAATTTATGTTTCACAATTAGTTAATGAAATTTTCTGTCCCTGTGCGAAAGATACCAAGAATGCCCCACCTCAGACTCTAATCTACTCCAAATGAAACTATCTTGCTCTGTCCCTGGTGAAAAGAAAGTCTTCCAAAGGCCCTGTGACCTCTCCAACACTCTCACACGAGAGTCAGAAGAGCGTAGAGCGGACGGTAATCAAGGTGTGGTCTGGCATGAAATGATAAGCAAAGCCAACCGGATTTTTCTCTCAGTAAGTCAATTAAAGAGAAAATATAGAGACCATCCAGAAGTTAGCCCTGGTGGTTGGAGCTAAAAGGTCTTGATGTAGAGGAAAGGAATCCTTCTCATCTACAGTGAGGCTAAGTCAGGTTCCTATTGAACGGTGGCATAGAAAGTCAGGAATTGCTTTTCCCAGCTAGACCCAGTCTTTGGGATTTTTCTCGATCCTGGGCACATAGGATGTTACATTTACTGTCCTTCTGTTCCCCTTACTTAAGGCAACTTAACTGAGTCTCTTTATTCTTTGAATCTAAAGAGCTTTAGATTCTATTTCAATAAAAACTGACAGGAGTGATGACTCCCTTTCATGACAAAAGTAGGTGATGGAGTTACTGAAGTGCACTTGGAATGGCTGTTTCCCAGTGAAGTAAGGTCTTACTTTTATTTACTGACTCTCTGAGGAGAATAAGATATGAGTTAATGAAATGCCTAAATAAGAGTGTTTTAAATAAATAAAGAGCTTTCTTTAAACTTTCAGTACAAGCAGTAATACAGACAGTAACTAACAGACAAATTCCAGTAGAATTCCAGGCAAAACTACTTTAAATAAAAAGGCATATTTTTGATGAGCACATTTATGGAAACTTTTCACTAAAATATTTAAGAATGGTTTGCACTCCTTTCATTTTTTTTCCTTAGATTTGTTTTCTTCTCCTGGAATGCCTTATTTTATTGCAGCCCACTTTGAAACTCTTATTCATTCTTCAAGGTGTACATTAAATAACACGTTTTATATCCAACATTTCCCAAGTTTCTTTATGTAAAATAGTTTCTTAGTTCCGAGTTGATAGCAGTGTTTACTTAGAGCATAGCTATTGGTTTGCTTTTATGCAGTCGCCTCTCATCTGTAAGACTTTCTAAATAAAAAACCCTTTTTTCACTTAATGTTAGGAGAAATGAGGTAACATCTTGAAACATACGAAGTTGCTTTTTAAAATTCACATGTTCTTTGCTTGAACACACCTTCTTTTTAGTTTGAGACAAACATTGGCTTGGGCTGGAGCAGGATTGTCAGAGCAGAACTGCAAAAAGAGTCACCATCCAACTTGGATTTATAAAAGCCCATATCAGAAATGATATAATTCAGAGATATTTCAACAGAAAGAGTCTCAAAGGGGGTGAGTGCTAATAAACATATAATGCCTGAAGAAGCAGGTATAACGTATAGCTAAACACCAATGACGGGGAAGAGAAGAGATGGAGAGCTAGGTAATTGTGCAGGAGAGGATTAGGATTGGCCAAGTTGGAAGAGCTGTGAGATGAACATGACAGAGGTGACAGGCCAGGGACTTCCTGGGCCATGAGGGCAACGTTAGAAACTGCCCCAATTTGCCTGAGTGAGGGTCATCGATGGCCCATGCCAGGAGGAAGTGTGGGTACAGAATCTACATCAATAAAAAAACTAACAAACATCCATCTCCATTGCAGGGAGTCTCACCCTGTCTGCTCTGTGAAGATCACACCTCAAAGCCATCTGAAGAGGACACAGTATTTTCAAATGCCTGCACCCACCTTGCCCATTGATTTTCCAGCAGTGATAACACCTTCTGCCTGCAGACGTGGCCCAACCTGTCCCAATGGCCCCATGTAGAACCCCAATCTCAATGGCACAGGACACACAGATGGTGGCCCTCTGGGCTCCTTGAGCAGGTGGTGGGGTTGTCAAGCAAAGTTCCTTCACCTATTTTCCTGTCATATTTGGGACTATTCGATTTACACCTCTAACAACGGCATTCTTAAAAGTATATAGAGGGCAGGCCATGGTGGCTCAGCAGGCAGAGTTCTCGCCTGCTATGCCTGAGACCTGGGTTCGATTCCCAGTGCCTGCTCGTGCAAAAAAAAAAGAAAAAGAAAAAAGAAAAGTCTATGGAGTTGGTTGCCCAAATTCCATCTAAATATCTTCTAGATGTCTTGGTCAGTAAGGTCCGCATTAAAGAGATTGCTTTTCTTGCCTGCGCTCACAGCAAAATAGTGGATGGAAAATGAGTTGCACAGAACCACACTGCCAGCCAAAGAAAAGGGCTGACTCTTTGATTATTTAATGCTATTTTAACCAGTGCTTAATTTTAAGGAATAATTGAGACTTTGAATAAGGCATGAGTAATTGAAACTGCAAATTATTTCAAATATTCATTTGGCAATATATTTCCATTATTGTCCTCATTAAGTCCTTTTTCAGTTATATGTCCACTTCCCTGCTTCAGCTCTTCTTGTGAGATGTTTACATACATTGGCATGGACAAAAGCAGGTTGAAACATTAGCATGACTAACCCACAAATACCATAATCAGCCCTTTGATAGTTGAGAATTAATTGCAGTATTATATCTCTATTAACCTCAGGAACACCATATATTGTAAAGATACAGCAGGAATTTTAATGAAAATGTTAAGTTTGACTCAACCCGAATTAGAACATTGCTCTCCTCTTGAGTTGGCAAATATCTCTGTTTTTCTTTTTATGATCCCTAAAGATATCAGCATGATTATCTTGACAGGATCTCTTTGCGCTTCCGATTTCAGTGTCTTAGTTTTTCCTAGATCATTGCATCCTAAAGAATAAAGATAACACAGAGAACTGAAAAGGGAAATCTATGGGCACTTCATCAGCCATGCATTTACCCATTAACACTTGAAGAGAGTGTTTATTCTTAATTGTGGTTCCAAGTCTTGTCTGTGGCTGAATTGCCAAAATAACTATTTGTCTAGCGAGGGACTACACTCTATTTATTCTCTCTCCACCCCTTCAAACACCCTCCCTTCTGATCGTGCAGGATGACTTGAAAGGGAGAGAGGAGAAGGTAGGAAGAAAGAGCTGGAAAGCAATATGAAAACAATAATGAGATAATGGTAGGATGGGGTTTGGGAGGAATGCTGAAAATGAGAGCAGAGAATAAAAGCAACCGAGAAAAGTTGTGGAGCATATAGGACATGGTAACTGGATAAAGAGTAGAAAGAATGAAGGGTAGCTCCAGTGTTTCAGCCTGGAAGACTGGAATTTCTGTTCTTATCCTTGAGAAAAGATATTCAAAAAATATATCCAGGTCTCCAAATGCACTGGAATAGTAGCATTAGAAGTTACCAGGCTGATAAAATGTTATAGATGAGAAACATAACTGAGAAATTGGGAGGTATCACCTGGTTTCACTCTTCTATTAAAGACTGAAACAATACTAAGGTTCACCAGCATACCCAGCCATGTCAGGGGAAGTTCACTGGCATACAGTAAAGCATATACTGCTGCAGGATGGCAAGGAAATTGATCCTTTCCATTACCCACTCTTACCCCCTTATATAGTAAGGAAAAATAAAATACAAATTGTAAGTCTAAGAAACCATTCCAGCGAAAATTCTATAATAAAGAAAAATATGAATTTAATGATATAGTTCCATTTTCAAAAGGTGTTGTGTGATATTATTGTTGTTATGATGATTTTCTAATTTAATGCAAGCTTTGATTTGGAAGCTCTATAAGGAAAAAAGATCCCACATAATCACAACTGATTGTGTTCATGGTTGGGAAAAGGTTATGTCAATAAATTTAATGAAATAATAACTCAATAAGGTCCCAAAATGATAAACAGGATTTCTCAGAAACATATCATAACATGTGGCAAAGGAAGGCATTATTTGGCTGGAGCTCTAGAATAGAAACTCAACCCTAATTCTATTAGATGGTAAATGGCTATTAAGTTACTGGTCATTCTCCCTGGTGATTGGCAATATGACTCTATCCCCTGATCCCTCACCATCAATTAATATTTTAATAAAAGTTACTGTTTAAGAAGATTAACAATTGCAGCGTGAGTTAATTTAATTTCGCTGGTGGTTGAAGTATAATCCACTGCTCTCCATTACTGTAGAAACCATGGGAACTTATTGGAAGCATTATGTTAAGAAGACAAGGCCACTGCTACCCAAGATGCTTTCCTACACACATTTGATGAAAACTAGGGCTTTGCCAGCTATAATCCTCAAAGCTGTATTTTTTTCACATCCTCCTGTTTCATTTTCTTTATAAGTCTATCTTGCCTGTTATGTGATTGCTTATTTACTTCTGTCTCTTCTATTAGAAACTACATCCTGTTTAGATCAGGGTATGCTGATTGCCAAGAGATGTAAACAGCCTAACTGTCCATCAATGGACAAGTGGCTAAACGAGCTGTGATATATGCACAGGATGGAATATTATGCAACAATATAGATGAACCTTGAAGACTTTATACTGAGTGAAATTAACCATAAACAAAAGAAGAAATACTTTATGGTCTCACTAACATGAACTAACATTAATGAGTGAGCTTTGAGAGTTAAAGTTAAGAACACAGGTTATCAGGAGATAGAAAGAGGGTAGAGATTAGGCATTTGGTGCTGAAGGAATACAGAATGTGCAACAGGACTGACTGTAAAGAGTCAGAAATGGCTAACACAATTCTATATGGTAGCATAATAATACAAGTACAATGAATGAAGCTGAATGTGAGCATGGCTGAAGGAGAAGGGCTGGGGACATGTATGACATCAGAAGGAAAGATAGAGAATAAAGACTGAGATGGCATAATTTAGGAATGCCTAGAGGGGACAATTATGGTGATTAAATGTACAAATATAAGAATACTTCTGCATGAAGGAGAACAAATGAATGTCAATATTGCAAGGTGTTGAAAATGGGATGGTACACGGGAAAAAACACAATCATTGCAATCTGTGGTTAACAGTAGCATTATAATATGCTTCTATTGAGCGTAACAAAGGCAGTATCCAAAATTAAATATTAATAAGCAGTGTATATGTGGGAGAGGTATGGGATTCTTTGCGGATGTAAAGGAAATGTCCTTATATAGATGGTGGTGGCAAAGGCATGGCTATGCGATTATACCAGGAACCATTGATTTTTTGTTTAGGTTGGATTATGTGATGTGTAATTAAAACTGTTTAAAAAAGAAAAAAGAAATAAAAGATCAGGATGCGCATGTCTGGTTTATTGCTATATTCCCAGTTCCCAACGCAGGGTCTGATCATAACAGGAGCCAAATAAGTATTGAAATAAGAAATAAAACTGAAGAAGGGAACTCATAATCCAATGGGGTTTGGTGCATAATTACAGATTAAATGTTGATAAATGAAACGTTTATGTAATCCTTGGAGTGGTGAGTTAGAAACCAAGGCTCTGGATTTCCAAGCAATGGGAGTAGATTAGGTTCACGCATTGCTCCTGTGATTCTTGGTTGCCTGGTCCCAGGGATATTCCTGACTCCACTTTATACTCATATTTATTCATTAAATCCTTAAACCCATTTCATGGTAAATATCAGGATGGTACACTGGACATAACTGATAACAGTTTGATTGTAATTATTAGGACTTATGAAGAATCCCAAGTAATTGAGTTTATGACCTTAAATATACTGAAAATTAACCCTCTCTTTCTTTAAATGTGAGACCTATACATTCTCTAATATTATTGTTTTTCACATATTTTTAAAGTTATTAGATATACTTCACAACATGGACAATTTCCAATGTTGCGTTTACCTGGAGTATCAGCTAAAGTATTACAAGTATTTCATGTCTATAGTATAAGTTGAGGAGAGCTCAACTCCAGCTCTTTTTCCTCTTTCTCTTTGCAAAAAATGTCTGATCTTTAAAAATCTTATGTATACTAAAACGTATAAATATAGGAAATTCACTGCAGAGGTGAATCAATCTTGGGGTTTTTATTTGTAGCCAAAAAAACCTCAACTGGTGTGGGCCCATAATACAGACATTATTCAACCACTTATTCCACAAATATTTATTTTGTTCCTAATATGAACCAGGTTAGTGCTTGTCCCTGGAAATACAACGGCAAATACCCTAAACAGGTGAGAAGGGCATACAGACATTGATGAGGCGACTTCTGTGTGTGTGTTGAGGGTTGAGGTTGGGTGAATAAGGGGTGGGGCCATTTTGTAAAGTAGGGGACCATAAGCTGGTTTGGGGGTTACTGAAGTTCACTTTGAATTACGTTCATCCTGCAGGATGCAGGTTCTACTTACCTGGTGTTTACCAATGAGCACTTGCCTCTTACTTGTATTGTTGGTTCTGCATCTTCAAACATTTATTTCCCTTAAGTGTCAATTGTCTTATTGAACAGAATCCTCCACTGTAGAGCTAACATTTGACCAGAAAGTAATATTTCCAAAATTTTCAATCAAACCTCCCCACTGAGGATTATTACATGTTATGATAGACAGCGTGCCGGGGAAGTTGCTACAACGGTGAGTCGTGGGAACACAGGGCCAGGGCATGACAGAAACTTCCAGCAGATGATCCCTTTATTACTGCACAGAATAAAGAGTTCAGAAAGGGCAAATAATTTCTTCATCACTTACAAACAGAACAAGGAGTCCAGAAAAAGGTAGGGAAAGAAATCCCGTCACAGCTGTCCTCCCCAGGTGATCGAACACTTCTTGGGATCAGAGTCCGCTAATGGAAGGTCTGGCAGTCCTGCTTCTCCTAGCAGACGAAAGCCAATCTATACAGTCTGAAAGTGGCGTGTGTCCACCTGGGGCCAGGGGGCCATGCCGCTGAGAATTCCTGTTCTGACAAGCATCTGGGGCTACTGGTTTCAGTTTCTGGGTTTAAGATATGGCCAGGCCTTTTCATGAATTTTAACATCTCCCCCAGGTTGTGGAATGGCCCACACTAGAAAAGGAGACTGGGGTACTGGAAAGCCAGAGGATGGTTGCTTAGTGTTGAGCATGTGCTTATGACTTCCCCAGAGAAGGAAGCAGTGTAATCTGTGATTTCCCTAACAAGCTGATCGGTTGACTTTTATATCAGTTAGAAGGTGTGCCTGTGTGCATAAATACAAACGCTAATATACATTTAGCCCCTCAATGATGTGCCACAGGTCTTGGAAGAAAACACACGCTAAGTCCACTCCAGGGAGAACCCCAGCAGGTCCTAAGGATGGTCCAAAATTTCCTTCCTTGTCTCAAGATGTGCCCCTAGCATCTCCTTCTTCCTCCTTCTTCTCCCTTCACCCTTGGATCTGCATCTATCTTTTCTTTTCCTCATCCACTTCTCCAGGGTGTCAGCTCCACCCCAACAGGGCTCTTTAGAGACCTCAAAGTCATGTTGACCGTGGATGCTGAATTATAAATTCTTAGCAGGTCCTTGAGATTTTTAGAATGGTTTACCTAAAATATGAGCAACTCTTTCTGCTGATATTTCTGCCACTCAAATCGTAACTTCAATAATTAGACTGCCAACAAAATTGTGCTTTCTGTATCATACATTCCAAAGCCTCCGTTCTTACCAAAGAAGAGTAGAGGAAGGAAAATCCCTTCCTATCTCTGTGAATCTTTCCATCTCTGCTACAAGAACTTTGTCCACTCTGCCTTTTGGTCTCTGGGTGTCTCCCCCTAGTGGACAGTGTGAAGCAGATCTTCAAAGTACTATGTTGAAGACAAGTGTGACAAGCATGACTTTTACATAAGGCAGTTTCCACTCTTCCTCATTACTCATTTTATCTTGACCTTTTCCTCTGGTATTATAGAAATGGTTTCACTTTGAAAGGGATTTCATCTGAAATAATGATGATTTAAATTTATATTGTAGACAGGCCTTCCTGAATGCTTGTGGAATTGCTTTAATGTGTAATTCTAATGTAACATTTTCTTTTGCACATCTTTCTTAAAAATGAAATCTCTGACTGCATCTTCTATTTTTCTTTAACTCACTTGAGAAGCTGAGTGTCACCCAGTCTGAAAATAATTAGCTAGCTACACTTGAGTAATCATTTTAAAAATTCTCTTGCAAAATTTTTTAAAGATATAAAGAATAGCCTACCACTTTTTCACAAAAGTGGGCTTAATCATATATGCTACAATAAAGGGTGCCTCCTCAAGGAAAGGGAATGGAAGATGGTAGGGCTAAAGGGAGACTGTCATCTTTTACTCTATATGTTTCTATACCTATTGAATATTTTATGAGTATATATATATATATATTTGTGTATTGCTTATATATTAGCATATCTTAAAATCATTTTGAGTAAAGTTAAAGTTCAATAACTTTGTGTTACTTTCATTGCAAGCTTTCATTGTGCCACCACCCTCATAATCAACCACCCCACCACTTAAAAAATCATATTAAATGCTTGTGCACTCTGGTATTACATGTGATTATAATCAGTTTGTCAAAATTTCCTTTTGTGTGCGCTTTTTTCAATATTCTTTTGCTGAACAATGCTGGGCAAACTAGAAAAGTGTTTCCTAAATTGGAGACGTGGTGTGATATAATATTAATAGTGATCACGAGTATCAATTGAGTGTTGGATGTAGACCATTGGGCGGTCAATTATCTTTAATTGTTATTGAACACATACAGTGAACGAGCCAGGCACTCTACCATGCTTTTCTTTTGTGGGGGGTGGGGGCAGAGTGGTGCATGGCCCAGGAATCGAACTTGGGTCTCCCGCATGAAAGGTGAGCATTCTACCATTGAACCACCCATGCACTCTTCTACCACACATTTTATGTGCATTTTTGCAGTTAAGATGTACAAAAACACATGAGATAAATTCAGATCAGGACCTTGAGTTTCAGCGAATGGAAGTAACTTACCTACGGCTGGCGGTGAAGGGCAGGGCCAGCAGCCCCGTGTGAATGCAAACCCTGGATGGGAAGCAGCAGAGCAGGGTTGGTGCTTCAAGGAGGCTGAGTTCAAGCCCTGCCTTCACCACACAAAAGCCACATGACCTTGGGCAAGTTACATCATCTCTCTCTGTTTCAGTGTTCTGGGAAATGCAGCTCCCCGCTGTGAAGTAGGAGTCATAATTGCGGCACAGGAGGAGGATAAAATGAGATCATCTTAGAAAGTACCTAATAAACCTTCTATAAAAATTGAAATTGTCTACTAGACACTTTGCAAGGAACTTGGTTTATCTATTGAAAGGCTTTTGCTTTTATTTAGGAGTCACAAAAATTATAGATGAAGGAAGCTTGGAGAATTTAAGGAACTTGCACAGAATCGTAAGGTATGAAAGCTGTGAAGCCAAGATTCTAATTCAGATTTATTTGACTGGAGGCCCAAGCATTAACCTCTACATTACTTGGCAACAGAACCGAAGTGGACAGTACTTTCCACTTTTTCCTGCTGTGAACTGGAGCGAGTTTCCGGACCTCACGGGGAATTCATTCCCTTCTCTATTGGCTGGGGTGGTGTTAGTGCCCCCCTCCTTGGGCTGCCATGAGATAAGTTAAAGACCCTGTATGTTGGACCCATGCTAAGTGGGGCTTCTTAGAATCAGCATCATGGCTAAGTTCTGTGACCATCCTTTTATCATATGCTAGATGCCTACACTAATATCAGTTCTGAGAGTTAAATGATCAAATATATGTAAAATATGTTCCTTACATCAAAAAGCCTTATGCTAGATATATGATATTGTTATTAAGATTTGCAAGCACATTCTTCTGGTGAAATTATGCTTGGAACCACGACTGTAGAAATCCACAACAGTATGAGAGCAATTAAACAATGAAAGGTATCATAATCCAATGTTTAAAACATTGGCATTGTCTACTGCTGGCAGAGTACATATTCAGGTTAAAATATATATTTTTAAGACTTCAATTCTAACATATTTTGGGGCTTGTTGTTGGAGAAGTGAGAACATAAAGTTGTTTAAATTTTTCGTTAAACAATTTCTTAACTTAAACTATAAAGAACACACTCTGATCATTCCCAGTCATGTGTGCTGTCTGGAAGTTTCTATTTGTGTATAAAATTCTACTTTCTTCTCCTTTTTAAGGTTCATGTTTTCCTCTGTACTGAGCTGTTTGTTTTTGTAGTTTATGTTACATGTAGGATAATTTTCAGAGCAATCGATTTTGGTTCAACTGTTGTTTTAAAGACATGCCATCATGAAAATCCCAGCAGCCCCCCTTCTTTTAACTCTTTTAAGACAAAACCAAAGACTCAACAATAACTATGGCTCCAGTTGTGACCTTTTTTCAAAGCATAGTGAAAAAGCTTTGAAAAGGGAGAATACACAGTAAAATTATGCCCTCATTATCTTGAATAATGGTAGAGGGATTTTTGTCACCTCAGTAAGAAGTTCAACAACTATCCTTCAGACAAGGATAGTGTAAGACTTTCTCTCTGGTTTTTTATGGTTTATTAATATTATCTTCCAGAATGAAAATGGCCCAGGCTTAGGGGTTCTAGGTTCAGGGACTGATTGTCCTTGGCATATTTCTTTATTTCTTAAACACCAAACACTTTATTTCTTGAACACAAAAGGTGCAGAAGGTCATAGATGAATCAGTGGGAGGTAAACTGAATGCAGAGGTTTAACAATGTTATATAATATTTTGGATGCCAATCATCTTTGATTTTATAAAGTCATAATGCTATCAGAATAATATAATATGCTTTCATTTCCCTTAGCACTTGGAATCTTTATAAAAATAGTATATACAAACCCATTTTCCACAATGTAACATAGAAATTTGTAGTTTGAAGAACAATCATTGTAAAAAATCATGAAGTCAGGAAAGGATGGTCCAAATAAACTATGAAAACAGGATGAAGAATTAACGATTTTCACCATCTCGAAGAAGTTTCAAGTAAAGAGGAGTGTGTGTGTGTGTGTGTGTGTGTGTGTGTGTGAGTCTGGCACCAATTCACATGTTTGATGTAATGTTCCTTCACCTAGCATTGGCATGGAGGCCAGTCCTCTTTTATAGGATTTTTTTTTTTTGCATGGGCAGGCACCGGAATCGAACCCGGGTCTCAGGCATGGCAGAATGAGAACTCTGCCACTGAGCCACCATGGCCCACCCAGTCCCCCTCCTCTATAAAAGGGGAATTTTAAAGAGCCTGACCCTGCTAAATTCAGTTCTAGTAACTGGGTTCTTATTTTTTTTCCAATGACTGTCTTTATGCGCTCAAAAGCAGCAATGGCATTTCTTATGCCTATAGCCAGGAGTGATGCGAAATGCACAATATAGTATAATTGACATAGCAATCTGAATTAATACACAAAATGATAGGCAAATCAGAAGTAAACATATAAACTTCCTGCTCTGGTCATGATGCAGTAGCTTGTGTCAGACAACCTTCCTACAGAAAGCAAAAACATACCTGTACAGAATACATAAATCTATAAATATTGTTTAAAAACATAGAGAGCAATCAAGCAAGTCCTGCCTTAAGAGGCTATGATCCCTGAGAGAAGGAAAGTACACCAAGGTGACCTCGTTTCACTCTGGCTTATTCCTGGAGGATACTTGCTAAGTCATTGTACAGTGGAAAAGAGTACTAGCAGGAAGCTGCAGCTCTACTAGATGGAGGAGGGAGTGGTTAGAATTAAGAGCTGTCAAAGCTGCTAGGGCTTGAAGGACCAAATTCAGGAAAGGAGGACATATCAGGGAAGTGAGTAAAAAATCTGTGTGCAAATTCCTCTGGAAGTGGTAGCCACACATAAGATGTGCATATTCAATTTAAGACTCCAAGAAATCCTGAAGGAAGCAGCGACCAGGAGAATAAAGTACTGAGTGGATGTGTCAGCAGCTGCAGGGCTGAGAAGACAGAGGTCTCTGAAGACGCAACAGCTCTGGTAAACACCCCAGGCTCTCAGGTGGAACCAGAGAAGGGCCCTAGAAACAGACCAGCCTAGGCAATCCTAAAACTAGGCAATCTACTTATTCTCTATCTGCCTTCCAGAATAAAATGTAACCATTTTAGAAGAAAGAAAACAAAGTCCAGAATATCTACATATTTTAATAATAGTGCCCAGGACCTAATAAAAAATTACAATATAACCCCCCCCAAATCATTCATTTAGCACAGCTCGGGGCTCTTAGTAAGTCTGCTGGGGGAAGATGCACCTCAGTTGATGTTTCATGAAAAAGTGGAGTTAGCTAAGGACAGATGGAAAGAAGGGCATATTGGGCCCAGGGAACAATACAGACAAAAGTTGGGAGGCACAAAACAACAGTGTGTGCAGGGAACCGTTGCCCATTCAGTGAGTGGTACTGCAGGGCAATGACCGAGTGAGTTAGAAGGTGGCCAGGTTAGGGCCTGGGCCATTGAGTGTTCCTAAATGGTTTTAACCCACCTAATCCTTTCTCCTCAATTGAAATCTTAGTTTCTAGTCCAAAACATAAACAGTGGCTTTTTCAAGTTAAAGGGGACAGGGACAGGATACTATGGAGGTCTGCATGTTTAGTATCAGCAGTCCACACCTGCCACTCCCAAACCCTGATTTTTCCCTTTCCAAAGAGGCTCCTCCATGGACTTCCCTAAGGTTCCAAACAATTTTTAAATTTACTTGTGATTGATAATGAGACCAAAGACATTTAACAGGAGAGTGACATTAGCAGACGTATGCTTTGGACAATAACTCTGGAATCTGCCTGGGATGAACTTGAGAAGGTGGCAACTGAAAAAGGAAAGACTGATGAGAGGGCTATTGCCAGTGTCTAGGTGAGAGATGATGGCAGTTGTATTTAGGACAGAAGAGGGATCAGATGAGAGGAACATTCAGGTGACAAATTACAGGCACCCGGTGATAAACTGTCTGTGGCTGGCAACAGATAGCTTTATCTTTTTAAGAACAAGCTCACTGAAATGAAGGTTCGTGGGGTTCAGAACTATAAAAGGCACTCTAATGAGAGAGGATGAGTAAGATTCCCATATTTGGAAGTGATACTGAAAAGGAGAGTAGCGTGAGTTGGGGGCAAGGGTTTGAGAAAGGGGATAGGTAATGAAATGCAGAGAAGACAGTGAGAGATGGTTTGGATTGGCATTCAGAACACAAAGAGATGTAACCTAGAATGTTAAGGAGAAATCCAGTTCACTGGAGACATCCAAAATTATTTAGAGACCAGAATAATTCATGAAAAATATGTAATTGAAAACAACCATGTCTCAGCCAAAATGAATAAGCCTTTGCAAAGTTATTAAATGCTTATATTCCAAGAGTATGAAGATTACAGTTGATCAACCGCAGAAACCAACTGCTTCAGAAGCAAATAATCACCTTAATTTTAAACGAAGAAAACATAGAACAGTATCAACAGGAAGATGTATTGTCTGCACTTATATTTAATACTTTGTTTTGCAACAGACCAAGAAAATGGAATTGATCTAAGGGAATTTTAATTAGGTACATTTCCACTGTTTTATACAGGTCTTGTCTGAACTTAAAATTTTCCTTTTAATTATGAAAAGAACAGAGGAAAAAAAATGTGCTTATCAAAAGAATATCCACATGATCTTTGAAGGTTGTTTTGGTTTGAGCAAATGCTGCAGATGATGCTTTTTTGTGTGGTGGGCAGATTTGTTTATCTGAATATATTGAGACTTCTTGTAGGAACTCTGTGGAAGTATTTAACATGAATTTTTCATTTATATGGAAATTACACTCTGTCTTTAAAGTACTAAAGGCCCAACAAAGAACATTGCAGCATGCATACTTCTGACTTCCTAGGTAATGAGTTCACAGTCAGTTTTTCCAGGTTCTTCTAACTTCACCTGGAAGCCACATAGTAAGGAACAAAGAGTGTAAGAGTCAGAAAGGTCAGCAGTGGGGTCAGGCAGGGAGAGGAAAAGCACAAAAGCAAGATGCTGAAATCAACGAAACCCGTAAGAGAAGGAAGAGGCGAGCAGATGCCGCCACGTGATGGAGGCAGCCAATCTTTGGGAAGAGAACATCACCTTTGTGATGCCTTGAGTTGGACTTCTTCTCGCCTCAGAACTGTAAGCTAATAAATTCCCTTTGTTTAAGCTGAATCACTTCGTGGTATTTGCTTGAGCAACCTAGGAAACTAAAACACCTGTTCTAAGAAAACCTTGAAAGAGGAGAAGCTTGTGTCTTACTGAGCATCTATCCCCTCCTTTGGTATTCCCATTTTCCCTGGAAGTCAGGTTACAATAATGCCACCATTATGGTAGAGCTTTGGAATTTTTGGGATTCACTGAGCATGGCACATATAATGTCTTTCACACAAGACATACTTCATCAATATCCACTTAGTATTAGCTCATTTGTTTTGAGCTACAGCTCTACAAGCAGATGACATTCCTTTAGGATGGAAAAGAAAGCCGGGGTTCAGAGAGGAGAAGTGACTACCTCAAGATCACACAGTTATATCTGGCAGACAGGGAGCTGAACCAAAGGGTCTCACCCTGAACCTGCCTAGATGCCTTCACCTCATCTGGAGATTGGTGCCTTCCTCCATGGCTCCTGCTTAGGACTGCCTATCCCAGATCACATCTTCTGATGCCTCTGCTTTCAGCAAGCTCCTACAGAGAAGAATATCTTTCAATTTATTTCATTCTGAGACTTTAGAAACTAATATTCTTCTGTGGTAGAAGAACCTAATGCCCCCTACCCCCAAGATGTCCACATTCTTATCCACAGAACCAATGATCCAGTCATCTTTCATGGCAAAGGGCCCCTGAATGTACAATTAAGTCAAAGAACTGAGATCGGAAGATGACCTAGGATTATCAAGGTGGGCTCTATCTAATCATATGAACCCTACAGATGGGAGAGCCCTTCCCAACAGTGGTCAGAGGGAGGTGTGACTATGGAGAGAGAGTCATGGAGATGTGACGTTGCTGACTTTGAAGATAAAGGAAGGGGCCATGAGCCAAGGTATGTGGGCAGCCTCTAGAAGCCAGAAAAGGAAAGGAAATGGATTCTCCCCTAGAGCCTCTCAAGAAGAACACATCCCTGCCAACACTCCGATATTAATTCAGTGAGACTCATTTCAGACTTTTGACCTACAGAACTGTAAGATGATAAATAATAACTGTATGACCTTGAGGCTACTCAGTTCATGCTCATTTCTTACAACAGTAATGGAAAGCTAATCTGTATTCCAAAATAAATTGTAAAATAAATTTTAAACATTTTTTTACAAATTTTTAAAAAAGGAAGTACCAAAGAAACCCTCCAGAACACTAGTTGATGAATTGATGGTGTGATGATGGAAGCCCAGCATAAAAATCTGAAAATATCTAATCATGATGAGCTACCATAGTCAGCACATTTACGATGTTTTGGGGCCATCCCATTCATACGTCAGAAGGGAAACAACTCACCAGGGAGAACCAGGGCTTTCCTCTTTTTTTCTGAAACAGTCATATATCAAGAACATAGGCTTTTTGGGGGAGCCGATGATAGCTGCCTCACTGCAGAGCCTTCCTCCTTCTTCTTCACAACATGATCATGTTGTTGTGCTCTGTCCAGCAGACCCAGCACTCAGGTGCTAACCAAACAGAAAAGGTGAGGCGCATTCCCTGCTTACCAATGACATTAGGGGGTGGCCTCATCCAGGTTGTCTTGAAGGGAAGCTGTGATTTTCAAAGCAGAAAGCAAAGCAAAACAAAAACCTTTAACAAAAGGTTTAAAAAACCAATTAAGTTGTCAAAGTGTGTTAACACTGCAAAGTCAGAAAAAGCAAATCCACTTTGGCAGATTGAATCATGTCCCCACAAAGATGTGTTCAAACCGTGACCCCTGGACCTGTGGGTGTGAACTCATTTGTAAATAGGGCCTTTGGAGATGTTAGCAGTGAAGGTGCACACTCATTTGTGAATGGGATCTTTGAAGGTCCTATGTGCATGAAGCCAAATTGAAACAGGTTGGGCCTTAACATGATATGGTTGAACTCCTTATAAGCAGAGGAGAATCAGATGGAGCCAGTCAGTAGAAATCCAGAAAAAGAAAGATCCAGGCTGTCATGTGTCAGAGGTAAACACTGAGCTGCAACCAGAAAACTACAGACTTACTCTGTCCTCTGAGGTTGAGTGAATACTTGAGCCCATCTGGTCCCTAGCAAACATTCAATCTCCAAATGAATGGTAGCCATGCATAATTGCTCACATTTAAGTTATTATTCCTTTACTGTGCAATATCCAAATACTGTTTTGTGTGGGTTTTTTTCTAAGTTTTAAAGTCAACTTAGTGAAGTCCTCCTAAGCTTTCTGCAAGGCCAGGAGTTTAGAGCTGGATTGGGTTCCCTTGCTAGAAAAGAAGTCATCCTGGAAATGTCTTTATGCTTCCTATGTGCCCTATAGAGACTCAGGCATCACAGTGGAACTGGCCCTACCAGCCCGTCACCAGTGTCAGGAGATGTTTTGACTGTCAGGTGAGGGAATACAATATTCTCCCTACTTCACCTTCCAGCTGACAACTTGACTGTCTAAGAACATCTCAGACTTGGTCTGCAACTGAGCTCCTGATTTCTGCCCTCTACTCCATCCCTTTCCCTTCACACACCTGCCTGCTGTTCTAATAATCTTCTGCATCTTAGTTCCCGGCCACTGCAATTGCTCAGGTCTAAAATTTGGGAGTGATCTTTGATTCCTCACTTCCTTCACACCTCATATCCCATTCATCAGTGCATTTTGTCACTTTGACCTTGATAACATATTCTGACTCTAACCACATCTCAACGCTTTCACTGCTACCAGCCTACTCCAAGCCAACACTTCTCACCCAGTATGTTACAATAGCCTCTTATCTTTTTGTTTGGCCATTGCCTCCCTTTAGTTTATTTTTAATACCACAGTCAAAGTAAAACTACTAAACCTATTAAAATAAAAACCAAGTCTTCATTGCTCAAAACCTTCTACGAGCTCTGCATGTCACTTGGAGAAAAAAGCCAAAGTCCTTCACAATGGCCTACAAAGCCCTAAGAATCTGGCTTCCTGTCACCTACCTCCTGCCTTGTCTCCTTCATTCCCCTCTAGCCACTCTGGACCCCTTGATATCCCTCAATATTCTAGGCACATTCCTGCCTCAGGGCCTTTGCACTTGCTTCTCTCTCTGTCTGGAAAGCTCTTCCCCAGCAATGGCTGCTTTCTCTTCCTTGGCAACTTCAGGCTTTCACTGAAATGTGACCTTTTGAGGAAGGCTTTCCAGACCACCACTCTTATATTATTTTCTTCAAACCATTTCAATTATCCAAAAGACTATATATTTTCCTTATTTATTTTGTTTGCCACCTGTCATCTCCTCACTAGAATGTAAGTATCATGAGAACAGAAGCTTTGTCTGTTTTGCTCCCCGCTGTCTCTCAATTCCTGGAATAATGCCCGTTACATAGTCACAGAGGAGTGAGTGAATGAATAAATGAATGAATTGCAGAGAAGATTCAAACTGGCAGCATCTCATTGTGAAACTATAGAATTCCTTATCTTCTACTGATCCCAAGATACTGGGTACAATCTGCTGTCTTCGGAGAGTTATTAACTATTACACATCTGCATATCCATGATTTAAAGGCCCATAATTTTTCCTAAATTGACACTTTCTGGGCACACCTCTCCTCCCATTCTTGAAGTGACAGATGCTTTTAGGGGCTCCAGCAACAGAGCTACAGAACGCAAAAAAATACCTTACCTCATAGCTGGGGACACATTACCTCAGATGACAAAAAGGACAGTGGTGAGAACTACATAAGGGAAACCAGCCCTTGTGCTGTTATGAGCAGACATTGGGATAAGTGTTTATTTTCTAAAAGTAATGTGTAAAATGCTATGGGAGGAGGGTGCAAGGGTAGTTCAGTGGTAGAATCATTGCCTGCCAGGTGGGAGACCAGAGTTCAATTCCCAGCCTGTGTATTCCACCCCCGTCCAAAAAAATTCAACAAATCGTGCTGCAATAACAAGATAGGCACTTGGAAAAAGAATGAAATGTGACCCCCACTATACAGCATACAAAAAAAATGTTATGGGTGATTAATAACTTGAGGGGGCGAGTGATTAATAGTTTTGGAGGGGGCAGGTGATTAATAGTTTGGGGGGGGTTCTGTAAGAATGATAGTGCCACAGGGATGGGCCAGAGATGGTGAAGGCACATATGCTTATTTGTTCATGTGTTTGTTGAGCAGCTACTATGAGCCAGGTGCTATGCTGGTCCACATTCTCAGGAACTTCTAGGCTAGTCAAGGACCCACTTATTTTCTTCTGTGGCACTTTCATCTCCAGGACTAGGGGCAGAAGGACTCATAGGAAGGGATGATTGAGCTAATGCTGAAGCTCTAGAGAGAGATGAACGAGTGGAGAGAGAAAGAGCTGGGGACACTGCCAGGCATTGCTATGTGGAGGCCCAGAGGGAATGAGAGCCAGGAGTGCTTGGGACAGCAGGTTGTGCCGTGCTGCTGAGGCTGGATGCTGGGAAGGGCAGGAGAAGACTGGAGGCGGCCAGGCCAGCCCAAGAAGGACCTTATCTGCTGACTTCTTCCTGTAGCTGATGGAAGCCGCATTATTATGGTACCTGATAGGAAAAATCAGAATTCTAAAACTGGACAATCTTAAGAAGGGGCATTTGGCTTCATGACATATGAAAGCAGATGATTCAATAGGGAAGCCAGTAAAGAAAGCCCCTCTAACCAGGCATCCCCAAAGTCTAGAAAGTGGAATTATGCCCTGAGCTCAAGCCAAGGGTGGAAAGTAGTGATACCCTGCTTGTTTAAATGGTTTATATTTTCCATTTTCATAAGGTCAAGAATTCCATATTAAAATTTGCCAAAAATTATATGACTTCATAGCTGACCTTCAGCTTACAGATTATATGACCTTATAGAACACAGTTGTGTATTTAGTGACACTCAAATGAGGACTAGTCTTAGGCAAACCTCGGCCTTAAAGAGCAGGGAAATATTCATATACCTGTGGAGATATCAAGACACCTGACATACTCTGCTCAAAAATTCTCTTGCACAGAGAAGGGAGGGAGCTTGCTATAGATAGCAGTTAAGCAAGGGAGAGTCTTTGTCTGCCAGTGGAAACAAGATCTTGCGTATACTTAGCTTTCTTTCATGCATATATTTATATATAAGATAATATACAGTGCAGCCTTCACACTGTCCTCAAATCGTCAATTCCCTTGTCATGTGTGTAGAATCCCTGACAATGACTCACAGCACCCAGACCCTTTTCTCAGGTTATGAACACAGATAAATACTGGTACTTAATTATAAGATTCAGCTTTAGGAAAAAAGAAAAAACAAAAACTTGACCTTTTCTATGCAGTTTCCTTTTTCAGATACAATGAAAGATACCAGAGCTCTGTTATCTACAGGCTTTTGAAAAGACATTGAAGAAGCTTCAAATACAGTTTTTATTTTTTAGGTGCATGGTCCAGGAATCAAACCCAAGACTCCCGCATAGAAGCGGGCATTCTACCACTGAAACACCTGCAAGTATAGTTTTGCTTACATTGAAAAATGACATAGAATTTCATCTGAGTTGTCATATGATTATCAGCAGCAAAACAGAAGTAAAAAATAAACACATGAGGTTTTACTGGTGGATAACCAACAAAGGCAAAACTATGATGCAATAAGAATTTTCTTCACCAGGAAAAAGCATTCATTTTAATGTTGGCTTCCCATCATAAAGAAGCACAAGCTCAAAATTCTGCATATTTTTCTGTCATTAATTTTAATTTTTGCCTATTCTTTTTCCTATAGGAAAAGTCTTGCACAGTGAAATCCAGTTACAGTGATATCCTTTGGGATAAAATGCCATTCACCAAAGGAATTCATGGTTCTAGCAAAATATTTACATATAAATACTAAGATATCCTACTTGATGGTTTACTGTATGCACCCACATTATCCCACTACCTGGGAGGACAGAAGAGTACTGTTTGCTGTTGAGCTTGCTGAAGAGGCCCCAAGCTTTATTTAACTTTGTTATTGGTCATATTTCACAGCCTGGGAAGATCTTTTGCTTTTGCATTTCAGTATGTTGCCTGTTTTAAAGGCCCTGCTCCTCCAGGAAGCCCTCCTGCACTGCCTGCTAACCAGTGAACCCTTTCCTGCTGGGAAGCCTGGAAACCCCTTACCTTCATCTCTCACAAGGCACTAATTTTTCACCTGGAGAAAGTGGTATGATGCAATGATAAGAGCACAAAATCCTACACTTTGGTCTAAATTCAGCTCTCCCACTTATCAACTCTCTGAGTTTGAGAAAGTATATAACATCCTATCCTATTCCTTTAAAATAGGATATCAGATGTTTTTAAATTTTTTTAACTTTTTTATTGTATAATATAACATACATACAAAACAAAGAAAGAAAAAAACAGTATTTTTCAAAGCACTCTTCAATAAGTAGTTACAAGATTCCAGAGTTTGTCATGGGCTAGCATGTGATCTTTTCAGATTTTTCCTTCTAGCTGCTCCAGAATATGGGAGGCTAGAAGGCAGAAATATTTTTTGTCATCACAATCGACTTTTTTTTCCTTTTTTGTAAAAAAAAAGGAAAAGCCTCTCGACTCTATTTTAACTCTCTCTGTTACTTATACTTTATTAGTTATACTTCTTTTCTCCCTTTTGTCATGATGGAATTGATGATTCCTTGGTGCCAGTGCCAGACTCTTCCCTGGGAGTCCTCTCCCATGTCTCCAGGGAGACTTTCACCCCTGGATGTCATGTCCCAAATAGCGGGGAGGGCAATGATTTCACTTTCAGAGTTGGGTTTGGTGAAAGAGAGAGGCAACATCTTAGCAACAAAAGGGAAGACACCAGATGATTTTAAGTGTTAAAAAAAGTCCATAAGTTATCACGCAAAGTCAGTCCTCAAGAATAATAAAAATGGCAGGAACCCTTGTTATTGATTGACGCTTTAAAGGGATTATTTTATTTAATCCTCATCTGGATTCTCTAATGCAGGTTCTGTTATTATCCTCCATCTCACTGATAAGGAAACCAAGGAACTTGCCTAAATTTGCCAAGATTATCCACATCTGCCAAGCTGCTTGGTCAAATGTACTCACTATGACCATGCCATTTCTGCTGAGGGTTATTTATATTTTAGTTAACTAGGGACTTTATAATTTCTTACGTTCGTTTTATTTACTTACAGCATTTCAAATATTCTTGTAGGTTCCTTGTTAAGGGCAAGGTCTATGTCTGATTAATTTTGTTTTCTCCAAGCCACTGTGTCAGACTGTAAAATTACCCTGGAAAGATGTCCATGTCCTAACCTCTGGAACCCTAGGAATGTTCCCTTTTATGGCAAAAATGGACTTTGCTGATGAGATGAAATGAAAGACTTGAGATGAATCTGGACTACTGGGCAGGCCCTAGATCGGATTCCCAAGTGTCTTTATAAGGGGATGGGGGGTGGAGGAGATAATGCACATGGATGAGGAGGAGACAGACAGCAGAGATGTAGCCACAAGCCAAGGAACACCAGCTGCCACCAGGAGCAGGGGAAAGTCAAGAACATCTTCTCCCCTGGAGTGCCTGGAGAGGGCCTTGACCCAGCTCCCAGGGAAACTGATTTCAATCTTCTGGCTCCCAGAACTGTGAGAGCATAAAATCCCAGTGCCTTCAGTCAGTTTGTGACTATTTGTTACAGAAGCACTGAGGAAGTAATAGAGCACTTATCAATAATAGTAATTAAATTAAACAGTAAAACTCTGCCCTACTTGCCTGCATTTCATGGTCCAACATCGCAGGAAAGAGCTCTCCTCTGTCCACTTAGGATGATCCAATCAAATAAAAAATGTAGGGATTACATGCATAAGTGTGCCTTTCTAAAGAACAGAAAGCCAGGTTTCTTCGCTTTCTTGTCCTTCCCACCAGGAAATCTTCTCTGCAGACAGTTTTGTGAGCTTCTTTTAGAAGCACGTCATTTTCATAGGTGTCCATGGTGCTTGCTCTTACATCCCTATGAGTGAAAAGACAGGCAAAATTCCACATTCCTAGTTTTAGAAGACTTCTAAGATTTGATCCCTGGGGAAAGGCCTTCCTTCCACAGATGGCTAAATGTAACAGAGCATACATAGACCACAGAACCGAAGCCACCTAGCAGCGGTAGACAGGCTATGAACAGGTAGACCAAGACTGAGCTGGTTCCAGCAGGAACTGTATTACATTTATTTTATTACACAGAACCACCATGCCCTGCTTCTGACAGTGGACAGACCAAGAGCCTCCAAGGAGGCAGACTCCTTGCATGAACTCAGCCTAAGGAGCAAAACCTTGAGAATTTATATCACAGCAAACCCCAGTCCAGGACATCACCCACCTGAAGAACAGAAAATCAATCTTCCACCCCCACTTTCTTTCCTCTTTCCTTGAAATCTCCTCGGACTCAGAAGAATCATGGCTGTGAATTCTCTTTCAACATTAGATGTCTCCTTTAGGGGACTGGGAACACCAAAAGTCCTGAGAAACTCGGTTAACTGATTCAAGTCCTTCAAGTTATGAAAGCATTAAAGAATGATGGGGGGTTTGAGTCCCAGTCCAGGAAGAAGGTGTCTGAGCCCTGAGGATGGAGATCCTATCCATGGTGTGGTGAAGCCCTTACGTGAGGTGGGGGCATGGGGATGCTACTCCATAATGCCATAGGCTTTTGAGATGAGCCCAACCAAGCCCTTGTGTGTCAATTTGACAAGGTGTGTGTCTTGAACCTGTCTCTAATCAATCTAGAACTTGGGGTCCCACCATGATGGACAGCCCCATTCTTCCCTGTCAAAATAGAAATCCCCTGGATGTAAATAACAGTAAGCATAGGAGACTGAAAGGTGGAAAGAAGAAGGAAGATACCTGGGAATCTCAAGACTTGAGAAAAGACATAGCTGTGAGACCCCTGGGTTTCTTTAATGCTTCCCATTTATACGGACATGGTACAACAGGGCATCATGCTTGAAAAGTCTCTAAGCATAGCCTGTTTCTCACAGCCAAAGGACATGGAGAAATGTGGCTTAATCTTTTGGACAATACCTGCTCTATTCTACCCAAACACCGTGGAAAAGTCAACCGCCAACCTCCATCTTATGGTTTCCGTGGGGATGAACTAGCAGAAAGTTGACCTCTACCTCAACCTTCTGACCCAAAAGAATGGGTTATGGGTTCTGAACCCATATTCCTTGCCTGGAGGGATCTATAGGGCCAAGCATGCTACTGACCTCCTCTCTTCCACCTGGTGAGACCAAGCATGAGGCTGGTCTTTCTTTAATTACCAGCCCAGCAGAACTGGGTGCTCTGGATCCCAGTCGGGGAGTGTGAGTGGAGTCTGACTACAACTGAGCCCCACAACCACCCAACATCCACTTGACTGAACAAGGTGGTGCAAGGCAAGGCTAGTCATACTTCTGGTGTGAGTGAGGTATGGTGTTGAACTGAACCTCCACACCCACCCAGTAAAAAATGGTGGTGTCAAGAATGGCTAGTGGGCACTCCAGTGAAGAAGAATGAACACCAAATTTACAAAAATCTCCTATAGAAAGCAAGACGATGAAAAACTTTTATGAGTCTAGTATTTACTAACCAGTTATAAAAATCAAACAAAGATACCACATAAAAGAAAACTACAGAGAAATAGCTCTCATGAACTTGATGCAAAATCCTCAAAAAATATTAGAAAATTGGTGCATCAAAGGACTTCATCAAGAAAGTAAAAAGACAACCTATAGATGAGAAAGAGTACTTAGAAACCATAAATCTATTAAATGTTTAATATTGAGAACACATAAAGAACTCCTACAGTGCAACAACCAAAATACAAATAAATCAATTTAAAAAATGGGCAAATGACTAGAATAGATGTTTCTCCAAAGAAGATATACAAATGGCCAATAAATACATTAAAAGATGCTCAACACCATTAGCCATTAAGTAAATGAAAATCAGTGGCAATGACAGGCCATTTAATATCCAGTAGGATGGCTACTGTTTTTAAAAAAGTAAAATAACAAGTGTTGGAGAGGATATAGAAAAATAGAGACAAACACTTGTATATTGTTGGTATCAATGTATAGTGGTGCAGCTTCTGTGGAAAATAGTTTGTTGGTTCCTCAGAAAGCTACGAATAGAATTATCATATGATCTGGCAATCTCACTTTTAGGTACCTACCTCAAAGAATTGAAAGCAGAGATTCAAACAGATATTTGCACACCTATGTTCATAGCAGCATTATTCACAATGGCCAAAATGTGGCATCAACCATAATGTCCATCAACAGATGAATGGATAGACTACACACACACACACACACACAGTGGAATATTAGTTGGCAATAAAAAGGAATGATGTTCCTTTCAACATGTATGAATAATGAAGGCATCACGTTGAACGAAATAAGCCAGACTCAAAGGGCAAATATTGTATGATCTCACTTATATGAAATAACTAGAATATGAAAATTCATAAAATTAAAAACTACTATGTAGATGACCAGGAGTTGGGGTGGGGCTAGGGAATGGGAAGTAATAGTTAATTGGTACAGAGCTTCTGTTTGTGGTGATAAAAAATTTTGGTAATGGGTAGTGGTAAGGGTGACATATTATGAATGTAACTAGCATCACTAAATTGTGTGATTGAAAGTACATAAAATGGGAAATTTTAGGTAGTATTATATTACCAGCATGAAAATTTGAAAAGGAATGTAGAACTGTACAACACAGAGTGATTCCTATTATAAACTATGGACTATATCTAATTGTACAATTGCTATTGTTTTATCAATTGCAACAAAGGTACTACACTAATGAAAATTGCTAATAACAGGAGGATGAGGAATATACGGGAACTCTGTGCTATCTGCATGATTTTCATGTAAACCTAAAATACAGAAATCCATACAAGTATGGCCAACTGATTTTTTATAAAGTTGCAAATGCAATTCTATGTAGGAAGGATATTATTTTCAACAAATGATGCAGAAGGAATTGGATATTCATAAAAAAAAGAAAAGAATATCAATCCAAATCTCACATCTTATCCAAAATTAACTCCAAATGGACCATAGGCTTAAAACAAAAATGTAAACCTATAAGATGTCTAGGCAGCAAAACAAAAAGCAAATAGAAAAAAACAGGAAGAAACCTCTGGAGTCTAGGGCAAAGCACAGACTTTTTACACTTGACATCAGAAGCATATTCCATAAAGAGAAAATTAGATGAACTGGATGTCATCAAAATTAAAAATTTTGTTCAGTGAAAGATATATTGAAAGGATAAAAAGATAAGCCACAGATTGGGAGGATATATTTGCTAACCACATATCTGACAAAAGAGTATACTCCAAACTCACCAAAAATTCAAGTAATAATTAGAGAATGAGCAAATAATATGAAGAGACATTTCACCAAAGAAAATATACTGATGGCAAATAAGTACATGAAGGGTGCACGGGTGGTTCAGTGGGAGAATGCTCGCCTTTCATGCGGGAGATGCATGTTCAATTCCCAGACCATGCACTCAAGACAAACAAACAAAAAAACAAATAAGTACATGAAATAAGTTCAGCATAATTAGCCATTAGGGAAATGCAAATTAAAACCATAATGAGAAATCACTACACACCTATCAGAATGGCTAAACTGAAAAACAATGATGAATCTAAATATTAGCAAAGATGCAGAGAAACTGGATCAAACTCATAATTGCTGATGATAGCGTAAAATGGTAAAGCCACTCTGGAAAACAGTTTGGAGTTTCTTTAAAAGCTAAACAAGAAATTACCACATAACACAGCAACTTTACTCTTGGGCAGGTATACCAGACAAGTTAAAATTTATGTTCACACAGAAACCTATGCGAGAAAGTTTATGGCTTTATTTGTAACAGCTGAATATTACAAATAAATTAGGCATTCTTCAGTGGGTGAAATGCTAAACACCTTTAGTATATCCATATCACACAATACTACTTAACCATAAAAGGGAACAAAATATTGATACGCACAATCATTTGGACAAATATCCAGGGGAAAACACTGAATGAGAAAAAGACAATCCCAAAGGTCACATACTGCATAATTCTGTTTATATAACATTTTCAAAATAAGAAAATTATAGAAATGGAGCATAAATTAATGGTTGCCAGGAAAGGGGAGGATGGGTTGAGGGAAGTGGGTGTGGCTGTAAAAGAACAATAAGAGAGCTTCTGTTGGGATAGGAATGTTCTCTGTATCAGTGTCAATTTCCTGGTTGTGATATGGTAGTGCAGTTTTGCAAGGTGACACCATGGGCAAAATTGGGGGAAGGACACACAAAGTTTAATTTTAAACATTTTTGTAAAATTCTTAGTAATTTTCTCTCTCTGATTCTTCTTGGAGTTTGATTTTAATGTCTACTCTTCTTATAAATACATCTCATCCTCTTTTCTATGTCTTACATCTTTTCATTTCTCCTACTGCACTTTGGATAGTTTATTTGCATTTATCTTCCAGCTCACTAATTCTTTCTTCAGCTGTGACTAGGCTGCTCTTGAACTGCTATTGAATTTTAATGGATTTGTCTGTTTTTTTTTTTTAATTATTTCAGGCAAGAGAGTAAATTGAATGGCAGTTACTATACTTTGTGCAGAAGCTAAAGTTCCCCCATTGAATATTTCCAATAGTTCCACTTGGTTCTCTCTCTAATCTATGGTGTCACTCTTTTTCTTTTCCCTGCAGATATCTTGAAGCTTGCTTTTTATTACATTATACATGATCAGCAGTTACTTTGCAGTCTGGGTCTGATAATTTAAATTTTGGTAGATTTTTAGGTCCTTTACTGTTGTCAATCGGCTATGCTGGTCCTCATTCATGGACTTTCCTTTTGTGCTTTCTTTATTTTTATCTTGAATATTATGTTCAAAATATTATTTATAGAAATAATGCAAAATTTATAATGAAGGTATTGTTCTCCAGAGAAGATTTTAATTTGATTTTTGCTTGGAACCTGGGAAACTACCAGTCTGGGCCATTAGAAACCCAACTGAAGGCTTGAGATGGTTGATAAGGTTCAGGCTGTGATTCCTGCGGTCTGTTCAACTTCTGATTCACATTTGCCTTGAGAAATCACATTTTAGAGTCCTTTCTTATTGCAGAGTATGTCTTCTGTTACCATTTTGTCTCAGTTTCCCAGCTGCTATGACAAATATCACAGTAGATTATAGGAATTTGTTGGTTCATGTTTTTAGAGGCTAGAAGCCTTGCTCCTTCCCAGGATTGGTAGCATTCTAACTGGAATCCTTGATTCCTTAGCTTTTCCATTACTCCTTTCTGTTCTTGGTTCCATCCAGCTTCTTGCTTCCCCTGTTGGCTTTCTTTTGACCAAGACTTCAGTAATAGGATCATGACCTATCCTGATTCAGTTGGCCACAACTTAACTAAAAATTAGATCTTCAAAATCTCCTATTTACAATGGGTTTGCGCTCTCAGAAACAGGCTTAATTAGGAGTTTTTTTTTCTGGAGTACATAACCCAACCTACTACACCTCTCCAGCTCAACTCAAGTGTGCTATCCTTGTTTTCTGTTCTGTTCTACTGTCAGTTGTCAAAACAAATGTTTAACTATACCTTTAATGCCCATTGAAATGTCCTCAGGGTGAAAGCTTCTGTGAACCCTCCCCTTTCTCCATTCTACTTTTCCAGTAACTTTGGTCTGGTAATTCCTTCTCTTGTCATATATTTGATAATTCTAAAAAAATGTTTAAAAATTTTATTTTATCCTTGTTTTTCAATTGGTTTCCAGGAAAGAATTGATCTGAATTGCCTAATATCCCATTAACTGATATGGAAAGTCACTGATCTGTTTTCTTTCTTCGTGATTAGGAAGGAAAGACTATTTTCACCAAGGCTCAGAAAAATTTTGATGGTATTATCTCTAATTGGATTGACAACTTGAGTTATTATGCTAATTAGCTCACTTTATGCAAACATCCATAAACATTATAAATTCGAGTCTAATTGGAAATTATGCAGACTATTTATATGTGCCAAAAGATGACATATTACTGATTTAAAAAATTCTTTTAAATTACAGCAATGATATGTGAGAGAGTCTTACTGTTCTTTGTAAACAAGAAAGTAAAGAAAAAGAAAAGAACATTTTTAATATACTTTGATCATTTTAAATTTACTGGCCATGTCATTTAGCACATCTATGAGTATTGATGATATAAACACTTGAGGGGCAGGTCTTTTGAGTTCACTTAAAGCAGGTTATGGGGATGCACCTCATTTGCTTCCAGCTTCCTGATTTTACATTTAGTAAGAGTATGCTTGCAGTAGCTGATTATTGTTCTCTGTGTTCTCTCCTGGTAATGTTGATGTATACTCTGTTTGGGATACTATAGGCAGAGCCAGAATTTTAATTTTTTGAAAAATCTAAGGCAGATGTCTGGGTCACTTTTCCTGGGTGGCCTATTAATTAAGTAGAAGCTAAAGCTTAATTCTATGTCTGCATGGCTCACGTTTGGCCTATCTCTCAGTGACCAAATGAGACCTTCCCGTGGTTGGTATACAAGATAATTTCCATTGTTGGAGAATAAAGAGAGAAGGAAAGATGCCATTTGTTGAACCATGATTCAGAGTTTAAAAAGTGCATTTATGCACATTATATCACTTGGCTCTCACAATGCTGAGTGAGGTGGGTAGATAATGAGAACATTGACCAAGTTCTGAGATAACTTGTTCTTTCTGCCTGGTCTTCTGCGCTGTCACTATTCATTCTACCTACCACTTCTCGGTAAGATGCAATGGTGACAAGATTTGCTTGCTTGTTTGCTATTATTTAGTCATATTGGTGCTTCAAGCAAAACCCACAAAACATTTTCCCAAGGGTTTCCTTTTAGAAAATGGATGGTTTATATATAGCTATCCATTTTCTATGTTTATATATATTTGTGTTACTATGTCCATATAAATTTTTTGTCACATACTTCTCTAAGAATTTTTCCCTTTTGAATAGCATATTTAATTTTTTTCTATTTATTAATTTTCCAGGCTCCCATTTTTCCTTCATTTCATTATGTTTTGCCTTTCATTCAGTATCTTCGAGATTCAGCATAATCAGGTTGTACATAGCATGTGTGAAAACAACAACTGAAAGTCAAAGTAAAGTGGGGGTGAAGCTCAATTAATCCTAAAAATGGATGACTCCAGAAGTGTAAATGGGTTTTAAATTAAAGCAGACATTTCTGATATTTATTCTTTTCAAGCATTTTGATTTATGGAAAATGCTAAACAACTTGAAAATTATATTTGGAAAAGAGCTGGACTGTCCACAGAACTTTAAGATAACTGCTTTCATTTTCTTTTTTTTCTGAAGACTCTCAGGTCAGAGCCTCAGATGGTAGAGAACTGAACAGTTTTAACACTTGTAGTCACTCAGTACAGGCAAAATTGCTTCTATGACAGACCTCCCCTTATTCACAGATAAGAAAGGTCAGGTCAAAATTAAATATACATATTGTGGTTTAAATAATGTAGATAATGAGATTTCCTTAAGATGGCACCTGATAAAGAAATTGAGCCCTTTGTTCCATCAAGATATCCCAAATAGACTGCAGGTTTGAGGAGGCAGCACAGAGGGGTCTGCATGGGACAGCAGAGGGAGTTTGGCTTTTCCAGTCCCAGGACATAGAGACGAGATATGCATGAGAGGAAGCCTGGCATGTTTAATAGCCAGTGAATTACATTTACAATCTTTGGAGACTATAGTAAGACAGCAATTTCTGCCCATTTAATTGGGTAAGTGATTTCGATGTCTTGCCTTCAAGAGATCAATAGAGTGTGAAATAAAGAAAATAACTCTCCCAATAAACAAGAGTGACTTCAGAGGCAGCCACAAAATATTAATTCAGCCAAATGGGCAAGATGGTGGTTACAGGCCACCATCTCACCACCAATTAGATGGGCTGATTCCAGGTGCCACTTACCACCTCTCAACATGGTATTTATTTTGCTTCTCAGAATCTTTTATCTTTACTAAGAAACTTGCACCTTCTGCACAGCTGCTAAATCTTTCTCCACTTAGATTGCTAAGTACATTGCCTTTGCTCAACTTAAAAATAGCAGGTGAGAGCTGGGAAGGACCCTTCCTTTCCTCTGAGAAGAGTTTATTCTTTTCTGTTTCCTCTGCCTGAGTTTGAACCACAGAATGATGACAGAAAATTGGAGTTGGACAAACCTTTAATGATCATTCCACATAATGTTTGCCAAAGCCCAAGCATGTGCTATTACTTAATTTATCTAAATTATGTAGTGAAAAAAGCTATTCATTTTACAATTTTTTTTTATATTTTAAATTTTGAAATGATTTCAAATTTACAGGAGAGTTGCAAAAATGTTGCTAAAAGAAAACATAGAACTCCAAAATACCTTCTACTTTTAATATTTTGCTACCTTTGCTATATCATTTCATCTATATATCTATCTAGCTATCATTTACCTATCTGTCTATCCATCTTCTAACCATTTCTGAGTAGTTGCATGCATCATGTTTCTTTTCTTTTTTTCTGCGTGCTGTATGGTGGGGGTCACATTTCATTCTTCTTCCATGTTGGTATCCCATTATTGCAGTACCATTTGTTGAATTTTTGTTTGTTTTTTGCTTGTTTGTTTTGCTTGTTTATTTTTTGGCAAGTACATGGACCAGGAATCGAACCCAGGTCTCCTACATGACATATATCATGTTCTTTTAATGTATTTCTCTTTTAATCCTTCTCATAAAAAAGAAAATAAAATGGAGAGATGTCCTTAACATCTCTCCAGTATTTGTCATTTCTATTGTTGATGAAGAGAAAGCAGGTCTTATGCTCAGAGCCTTTGACAAGCAAGACAGCCTGACTAGAATTTATTGGCACTACTGCCTAAAAAATATTTGCTTTGCAGTTACCATGAGATTGGTCGTACCTTTATAGAAGTGTTAAAATAAACTTAAGCGAATGGATCAATATGAAAAAGGTATGATGTAAACAGTGCAGGTGGCATATAGCTGTAGCAAATATCACAAAGGTGGAAGATACCCAAGAAATTGAAGTTTGGGACCATCTTCTTATTCAGATGAGAAAACTATGGACAAGGGAAAGTAGGTAGTTTTCCCAGGAGAACCAAGAAGCATAAGGCAGACCTGAATTCTAGTGCCCATGTCTGTTTTCTTCTCATCTGGTGCATTTCAACTGCGGCATGGGCTTTGCCTGATTCAGGAGACCAGTTTGAATCAGCCTCATCCCTACAAGTAGAAAATTTATATAAAAAAGGCACTGCCCATTTCTTCTGGTTATAAAGAACACAAATTTTAATCTTTACGAGAAGTTTTTGATAAGAACACTGAGTCACGTTGACGGGTCTAATGCCATTTGCAAAATAAGTAAGAACCAGACACCGAAGATCAAGTTTGAGAATTCATGTAGCAAGGTCCCTCTTTGAGAAGCCCTGTGACTGATTTGAAACCATCACGCAGTTCATAGGTTCTCAAACTTGGCTGCATAGTGGAATAAAATAAGAATTAAAAAATGCTGATGCCTGGTTGGATGTCAATCCTAGAGGTTCTTATGTAATTGGTATAAGGACACCCTGGGCTTTAGGAGTTTTAAAAGCCCACCAGGTGATTCTAATAGGCTGCCTGGTTTGAGGACCCCTGCTGCAATGCAGCATAAACACAGTTCACCGTTCTGCCGTGTATGAGTAGATTGTGGTTAGGGTGGAACTCACCAGTTCACTTCACCAGCCTTTAGGGGCAAACCTTCAGGGTTCTGGAACAGTGAAAGGGAAAGCAGGACAGTGACACCACAGAGGCTGGACTGTGTGATTATTGTTATACTAACAGGGGAGTATAACTTCTTTGCGTCTCGCATGTAGTACTGAAATATGTATTAACTGAGTGTATCTGTGTGTGTCTCTGTGTGTGCCTAAGGATTTTTTGACCTTGCCTATAATACACAAATACATTTTACTTTGTGTTTTTTTATGTGCATGTATATATTCCTAGGGGTTTCTAAGTCCATCCTTGAAAGCCACTGTATGGTGTTTTATCCAACCAAAGACAATTAAAGAGAAATTTTCCAATAAAACTCTACTTATTAGGAACTTTAAATGCCAAATGTATTTATTCTAAACTGTTAAGGCCGTTTACTCCAACCCAGGATGTCTCAAACCTCATGTGCATTAAAATCTCCTGGGAACCTTTTAAAACATGCCTGCATCTATGCTAGAAATTCTGACTGGTCTATGGAGGGGCCTGGAGAATTACCAATGTAGTTTCCTTGGATTTTGGCTGCACTATCATCTCCCTATCTCATGCCCTGAGTGCCATTTCCAGAGGTAACCACCATTTCAAATTTTTGATTGATTGTCCCATTGCCTTTCTAAAAACAGTTTTGCCACATGTATATACACACACATCCCCACAAATATTCTGATCCATTTTGCTAATTTTTGCACATTTTAAAATAATATTATTCTCTGTTTAGTCTTTTGTAAGTCACCTTTCCCTAAATTATATATTATTATATATTTCTAAGTTTCATCCTAGTTGTTCTCTGTCATAGTGACTTATTAATGTCACTGTTGTATGATATTCCATTGTCTAAATATATTCAGTGCTTATAGCAGCGGGTATTGCAGTTGTTTTCCATTTCTCCCCTTTTCCCCATTCCTTCAAGTGCTGCCATGAGCTTCTCTAGAGGTAGAATTGATGAAGCATAAGGTACGTGCATGTTCATCTTTAAGTGACAATCCATGGCTTCTCGGCCTTTTGCCCAAGCTCAAGTATAGCATAGTTAAGCGACAATCAAGTGTTTTACAAAGTGGCTGTTTCAATTTGTCTCATCAGCACTGTTCCTGTGGCCTCACCTTCTCCCCAACATTGGGTGTTATAAGACTTCTTCATTTTTGTTAGTTTATTGGATGTAAAACACCTCTGATCTAATTTTGTAGTTCCCTGATAATATGGGGCTGAGGATTCTTTTATTTGTTTACTTGCCATTTGAGTTTCCTTTTCTGTGAATGAGCAACCATGAATATTGTTTTTATTTATGGTTATCCTTTTTTGTACCTATTTATTCGAAATTTGGTAGAGTAGACCTTACCAACCTTTTAGTTTCTTGTCTAGGAAGGCCTTCCCTTTGCCTTTTTTCAAATACCTTTGTCACATATGTATGAATATGTGTAATACACAGAATATAGTCCTAAAAATATGTTGATCAGTTTTGCAACTTAGCTTTGCTAGTGTCCCAACATCATACTCTTTAAAAGTTTTACCTTTTATATTTAATCTTTAATTCATCTGAATTTGATTTTGGTTACTACTGTGAGGGGCAGAGATCCAATTTATTTATTTATTTTCTATATGGAATAACCCTTTGTCCCAGGGCCCTTCACCACATCACACAATGCCTTCTCTATCAAAAATCCAATTCCTGTACATGCATGGGTCTGTGTTCTGGGTCCCTAATCTATTCCATTGTTTAGTTTGTTTATCTCTTACTCCAAACCACACAGCCTAATGCCTCAAGGACAGTGCTCCATACAAGCAATGGTAGTTGGCATAATTGCCCTTCTCCTTTTTTTCAAGGGACTGCTTCAAATTCTATATTTGAGAACAATGTTTACAATGTTAGATAGCCTTTATTGTATTGAGGGACTTTCCTTCTATTTCTATTTTGCTATGAGGTTTTTGGTTTTTTTTTTTAGTTTTTGTTTGTAATTATGAAAGGATTTTGAATTTTATCAAATAGTTTCCCTGAACCCTTTGAAATATTTTTCTCCTCTAATAATCTATGACTAAGCCAAATGACAGTTTTCTAACATGAAACAATTCTTCCACTCCCAGAGTAAACCATCTTTCTATGTATCATAAGCTAAGAGAGTTCAGACATACAAGAAGAAAAGCAATGAGCAGATCTTTATCCCTTTGAGAGTTTTCCTATTCTAATGCTTTTTGTCTAGTATCAACAAATAGAGAGGAAATGCATAGATAAAATTCTGGGTAGGTTGATTTGGAGATAGAAATAGAGATAGAGATTCACACACATATATGCAACTCATCGTGTGTGTGTGTGTGTGTATGTGTGTGTGTGTGTGTTCCTTTTCTAAGTCTTTGCTTCATTGCAGATGACAATTTTTCATTTCTCTCTCCATCCTGGAATGCAAATGAAAAATGAAATTGTTAGTTACTAAGACGGGGAAACAGAATTGCAAATTGCAACACCCCTTCCCACGGCAAGGGAAGGTGGCTTTAAAAACCTCTAAAATGCAATCAACTTAACCTTATTGAGAAATTTATTCTTACACGAAACTGTAAAGCTTGAACTATACAACTCATAAAGAAAACATAAAATCCATTTATAATCCTCAATATTGTAAGTTTTTATAATGAAATTCACTCTAATCATGCATTCAGTTATTTCAAAAATATTTGTATTTTAGAATGTCTGGAATATTGCGAGAAGCAGTCCTTAACATAAAGATAAATACCTCAATTAAAAAATGGACAGAAGATTTGAATAGACATTTCTCCAAAGAAGACATATATTTAGCCAATAAGCATGTGAAAAGATGCTCAACATCATTAGGCATTAGGGAAAATGAAAATCAAACCACATGCGATGCCACTTCACATCTATTAGGATGAATACTTTTAGAAAAAACAAAGAATAATAAATTCTGGCAAAGATGAAGAGAAATAAGAAATGTTATACGTTGCTAGTGCCATTGCAAATTGGTGCACCACTGTGGAAATCTGTTTGGCAGTTTCTCAGAGGGCTGAAAATAGTATTGCTATTTGACTAAGCAATCTTGGTATATTTTCAAAATAATTTAAAGCAGGGAATCAAATAGACATATCTGAACATCAATGTTTATCATGGCAGTATTTACAATAGCCAGAAGGTGGAAATAACCCAAGTGTCCATCAACAGATGAAAGGAAAAATAAAATGTGGTATATATATATATATATATATATATATATATAAAATGGAATATTATTTAGCCATAAGAAGGTATCAAGTCTTGTTGCATACTACAACATGGATGACCATTGAAGACATCATATTGAGTGAAATAAACTAAACACAAAAAGACAAATATTGTATGATCTCACTTATTGAAATACTTAGAAGAAAAAAGTAGCCCCTTTCAAATGATTATTACTTTAAATATTAAAGAAGACAACAAAAATATACTCAAAGCATATTCAAATGATGTGTGCATTTTGAATTTCCACACATTTCTATATAAGTATTAATATTTTGTTAACCATAGCTTCTTCATCTGACTCTTAGGATTCCCTGAGTAGATATTTAAATGTATTTTAAATTTTATTACTCTGTCCAAAATCCACTTATTATTTATAACTTGTTTTTTTCCATTATTAAATACTCTACTTTTTGTATGGTAATTATTTCCTCTGCATGGCTTGTGAACATTTTCTTGTATTAATAGTGCTTATTTTAAATGACTCCTGGAAGCTACCATACTTTTAAACAAAACACTTATACTTAAATAAACCGGAAGTGTGATTTAAAGTCACAAAATACAATATTCATAAGTGACTTAAGCAAGCAGTAAGAAAGATTAAATTTTCAATGACCTTATCATGAAAGATGAGTTTCATTCTTTAAAAAATAGCATTGTGGGAACAGCAGGTTGGGAAATGATTCCTATGCTCACTTAAAATTAAAATAATGTATCCAGGTTTTTCACATGTCCAATTTGCATAAAGCATCTCTTTTACTACCCTTGACTCACCAAAGCATGAATTGCTACTAACATAGGAGGTATTAGGCAGCATCATCTTGTTCGATGGCTACAGGCCAGATTTCTAGTTAATGTGAAAAACAGCAGGGGTAAAACAACAGAACCATAAAGTTGCTCTTGCAGCAAATGGGAGACTCTAAGTGCCATCCCAGCCTACTCGGGCTGACGCGCCTAGCAGACACATTGCCAGGGACTGAAGGATCCTACAGGGAAATTCACTAATGTTTTGTTTTCAACATGACTTGAACAGCTTTCTTTGTTTCCTTTTTCTCTTTTCCTCCTGTAAGAAGTCAGGTCTCTCTCCATGTTTGCATTATTATCCAGCTACGATTGCTCAGAGGAAACAAAACACATTCTGTACTCTGAGAGGAACAGCCTTGAAATTCCGTGCACGTAGAATGCTTCATTCCTTGATAACGCTTGATGAATGGATGCTCCTATGCCTCTAATGCAAACCCATTATCATGTGTTTCTCTTAGGTATCCCTTAAGGGTCTAGAGTCCTACTGCAGGCTAGACTGGGAAACACATCCCAAATGATAGCAGGGAAATGCTGTGTCACTGACAATCTTTTCCAAGATTTTAAATCCAAACGATGGTTTAGCACTTTTCAGATTCAACGGGAAGAAAGAAAAAGCTTTGCTTCTATATAAGAGACCGTGCTAAATGATGAAGGAGCATCAGTTGTAGCTTTCTAGAGAGGTGAGAGTAAAAAGGCTGGCAGAAAGAGGAAATGGGACCAAGGTGGGTTAAAATGCTCAATCCTGCTATCTTGAAAGACTGTGGAATAGGAATGCTGAAGATTCCGGGGCCAGGCTTCAAACCCAAGGTCTTCTATTACATTTGCAACCTTGAGAAAGTTCCCTAACCTCTTTGTGCCTCAGTGTACTCATCTATTTTATGGAGATAATGGAAGTACCATTTTCCTAGGATTGTTATGAGGATTAAACAATTTTTTCTCCTCAAACTTTCTACTTCAGCTCCTCAAATTAAGGGGTGTATCAACTCCACTTTCTAGTGGTCCCTCCCTGAAGGCAGTAAACTGAGGCTTTTGTAGAGCCCACATCATTTGTTTCCCATCTCTCAGGGATTATCTTCCTTTATTGCCTGGTCTCCAGGCTTTTGAAAACTGTTGTTTCATATTTTTGGTCTGATTTTTTTGTTGTTGTTGTTGTTGCTATGTTTCAGGCAGGATGATAAATCTAACCCTATCACTCCATCTTGGCAGAAGGCACCAGTCCGATAAAAAGTTTTAAAAATGAATGTGTCTAGTTTCAAAGAAAACTCTAATATTTTTGGCCTCTAGGCAGCAGACCCAACCCAACTCGTCAACTAAGTGGCTGAGGAATGGCCCAAAGCAGAAACCCATGAAACAACACAGACATTTCTGTCTTCAACAGCTGCTGAAGGAACAGTAAGGACATGTAAATCGCATGTAATAGTTATTTATGGAGTTAACAACCATTTTTCCCTTAATATTTGAACCATTACCCCTTATCAAATTTCTGTATTAAGCTATATATAAGTCTAAATATGATATTTGGCAATGATAAGAGTATTAGAGAATATCTAGCTTATCATTTTTCATTTCCAGAACAACCATTTGATAGTTGAGTAAAAATTGAAAGATTTTGTCCAAGGCTAAAAAGTTATTTAGAAGGGGTGCAATGATAGTTCAGTGGTAGAATTCTTGCCTGCCATGTGGAAGACCTGAGTTCAATTCCCAGTTCATGCATTTCCCAAAAAACAAACAAACAAGCAAAACAAACAAACAAAAATTCAACAAATGGTGCTGTAATAATGGGATATTCACATGGAAAAATAATGAAATGTGACCCTGCCATACAGCATACAAAAAAAAAAGTTATTTAGGAACAAAACAGAATCTAGAATTTGTGTTCTTATCTTCTATTCCCACATACTTTCTACCATGCCACATTACTAGGAATTCCATTTCCATTTCCAGCCTTAAGTCTGTATTGTCTAGACTCATAATAATAATAGAAACTCCCATTTATCTACCAGACACTTTATATATAGTATCTTTATCCTTACTACAAATACTTTAGGAAACAGATAACCTGCCCAAAGCTGAAGCATTCTTACATGACAGTGTTGGGGTTTTACTCTTGGTTGGTCTGACTTCAATGTTCTTTCCACAATATACTGTGTTAACCATTGTTTCATTTAAGCGTGTATAATTTTTTCAATGTTATTTGTCTTAATAACCTTAATAGTTATGTACATTTTGAGGACATTTTTGGTTTTATCTCTGTCCTTCATATTATAAAGTACGTGGTATGAGCTAAAGAAATATTTAAGAAGTCATTTAGTTTCTGTTTTTTGAGATGGCAACACTATATTACAGATTAATTAAGTTGTCTGGGTCACACAGTATATTAGTGGTAGGACTTAACCCTGAGGTCCCCAGTTATCGAGTCTTAATACTCTTGAACTGGATATTTTTGCCTTTGCAATATATTCATTTACAAAAGAAATTAAATGACTAATTTGGCAGTTTTCTCACAAGAATTTAAAAGGAGAATCAGCTAAGAGCACAATACACAAGGAGGGCAATAAATAGTTGTTAAAGGAAATGAGTCTCTTTGGAGGTGCAATGGAGATGTACATCTGGAAAGCCATCGTAAACTATAAATGGAGCAGTTCAATGCCACGCTAGAGCCAAACTGTTACTGCGGCTTAATTCATAAGTCTGTTTAACACTCCTAATGAAATTGTCTTAAGGGAGAATATCAGAGTTAATTCAGAAGAGTTATTTCATTAAGGATATATTCTCTTAAAATAGAACACTAAGTAGAAATATTTGAAATAAATTCTCATTGAAATAATAGATTTTAACTTGCCTCAGTGTTATATAGACATTAGTTCTGACTGTTTTCTCAGAAAGTAGAACTGATTCAGCTCTTACTTGTTATAGCTTCATAGAGTCTCCAAACCAGCTGTCTTCTAGTACATGGTTAACAACTGGCTTTTGGGGTGGGAACCTTATTTGTACTGTTTGCCAATTTCTGTGGTATAAATAATTCCACCATTGCCACTTTCAAACTTCCAATCTAACATCAACTGGTTCAAAAAGTCCTGAAGATTTAACAAATAACTCTCACAGACCAGTGTAAACCAACCCAAACACAGCACTTCTACAAACCCGAAGTAAGGGAAACTCTTCCCTGATCTATGTCAGTACCTAAGAAGATTTCAGTGGTTATTTTTTCAGGTATCAAGGACATACAGTGGCATATGTCAAGATCCCCACCTAATCAAGGTTTAATATCTTAACAATATCTAAGCTAATTTTGTCACAAAATATAAATAATAACATGAAGCAATAATTAATCATGCCAATACTTGGTATTGGTAATAAATGGTAAGGGATTTTGTATCACAGACAGTATGTAAAATAAATTTGCTTGTACTTTTTAGGAACTTGATGCATCAAGACCTTGTCTGATTTTTCAAGACTTTGGACATTTGGTCAAAAGATCTAAGCAAGGCATTAAAAAGATCCTGTGTTCCTTTGCTGACATAGCCTCAAGATCCTAGTCAAATCATATACATCTTTAGGGACTCCATTTCTCTTATTCCATAATTCACACATTAATATTTGGGCTTCTGTGTCAAACATATGTTCCTGAACGCTGATGATACAAAGATAAATTAATATATAGTCCAATATTGGTCGTCTATTAATGCTGTAACAAATGACCACAAACTTGGGTTTTAAACAAGTCAAATTCATGGTCTTACAGTTCTTGAGGTCAGAAATTTGAAAGGAGATCTCACTGGGCTAAAGGTAAAATGTCAGTATGGCTGCATTCCTTTCTGGAGGCTCTAGAGAAGAATCTAAAGAAGAATCTGGAGGCCTTTTCCAGTTACTTCAGTTTACCTGCAGCCATTGGCTTTTGGCTCCATTCCTCCATCATCAAAGCCAGTAATTGTGGGTCAAGTCCTTATATCACATCACTCTGCCTTCCTTTGTTCTTATTAAGGACCCTTGTGATGACATTGAACCCATCCAGATAATCTGGGATAATCTCCAATTTTAAAGTTAGCTGCAGATTAGCATTAATTCCATCTGCAAACTTAATCCCTCTTTGCAAAGTAATCTAACATATCCCAGGTTTCAGTGATTAGGACTTGAAACATCCTAGGGGAGGAGTCCCTTATTCTACCTATCCTATGTTTACGGAAGTCTGGCCATAAAGTAAGCAGTTGAGCATTCACATGATCCTTAAATGTGGGTGACCCTTTGGGTGTGTCTCTAGCTCTCTACCCTTCCTATCTACTTTCATCTACTTATCCACTCTCATGGTTCAAGTTGCTGCCTCTCTATAGACAAATCCTAATGCTAGGCAGACTTTCCACCTGAGCACAGACTCATATATTTAATTGCTTCATATATAAATCACTCACTTTATGAACACAACTGAAAGTGTCTCCTTTTCATCCGTGCTCCATTCAGATTCTCTAGTATTGTCAATACCACCATCAGGCACCAAGTTATCAAAGCTGGAAATATGTGAGTCAGCCTCGATTTCTCTTTCTTTCTCATTGCCCACCCTAAATCAATCACCGACTCTGAACTCTTTTACATCTAGTGTTTCTCAAATTACTTTATTTTCCACAATCCTCTCGTGTTTAGTTGTTATAAGTATTTAGCAGTTCAGAGCATTTAAATCATTTTCAGCTAAAAAGCAAGGTGTTATTGATATTGATAATAATAATTTACTCTGTAGGAGAAAGCAAACTCCTAAAGAATGCTAGTAATAATCTAACCATCATGCCATAAATACATCACTCCACAGCTGGTTTTAACTCATCTCTTTGAAGAATTGGGTCTTTGTTGGTTGTGTGAGCAGCAAATCCCCAAGTCTTAGTCTGTGATGGAACTGAGATTGGAAATGTTCTAGTCTGCTAGCTGCCAGAATGCAATATACCAGAAACGGAATGGCTTTTAAAAGGGGGAATTTAATAAGTTGCAAGTTTACAGTTCTAAGGCCAAGAAAATGTCCCAATTAAAACAAGTCCATAGAAATGTCCAATCAAAGGCATCCAGGGAAAGATACCTTGGTTCAAGAAGGCTGATGAATTTCAGGGTCTCTCTCTCAAGTGAGAGAAGGCACATAGCGAACACAATCAGAGTTTCTCTCTCATCTGAAAAGGCACATGGTGAACATGGTCAGGGTTCCTCTCTCATCTGGAAGGGCACATGGCAAACATGGCATCATCTGCTAGCTTCTTCTCCTGGCTTCCTGTTTCATTAAGCACCCCAGGGGGCATTTTCCTTCTTCATCTCCAAAGGTCACTAGCTAGTGGACTCTGCTTCTCGTGGCTATGTCATTCTGCTCTCCTCTCTCTGAATCTCTCTTATTCTTCAAAATGTTTCCTCTTTTATGGGACTCCAGAAACTTGTCAAGACCCACTCAAATGGGTGGAGACATGTCGTCACCTAATCCATCTTAACAACCACTCTTGATTAAATTACATCTCCAGGAAGATGATCTAATTACAGTTTCAAACATACAGTATTGAATAGGGATTATTCTGCCTTTACAAAATGGGATTTAGATTAAAACATGGCTTTTCTAGGGGACATACATTCTTTCAAACCAGCACAGGAGGTGTCTCAGAGAGAACATGCACTAGATCTCCACCATACCACCATCTCCTTCCTTGTTCTCAAAAGTTAGACTGCTAACAGAAAAGACATGCAGGACAATGAAGAGACACATGCTATCCATACCCAGCCAAAGATGTTAAAACTAACAAAATTCTGAATAAACATAAACACTCTTGAAACTAGTTTGTCAAGACGTAAAGGAAAACATCTTCACTGTAAAGCAAATGTGATTAAATACAAAAACAAGCTACCCTAGGAAATTTTCAAATTTTTAGCACTAGAACTCAAGAATATGGATTATTGGACACATCTGTCTGTTTTGTCTAATTGATTTACCAGCCATCGGGCAACAGATTAGGCAGAAGAACTTGGCAATAGTTTGTTTTGTCAGAACAGAACATTTTTTGAAGTGATTATAGATGCAAAATATTTCTAAATGCCAAAAAGTTCTAACTTTTTTTTAATGCAAGAAATAAGGCATTGACTCCAGTCAATTAATACTCTGTGACCTTCTTGAATAAGATGGTAAATGAAAAGTAGAGAGACATAGGGTCAGTGTTCTCAGGATGAGGAATAATTTACAAATATGCTGCATTTATTTTTCTCTACTGGAAATGAAATGATAGTCCTGCCCATGAATGAAGCTTTGGCCATATTAGAACAGATGGATCATGGAGCATCAGCATGACAACTCCATTGAAAAGCCTGATGTGCCTTCTGGAAATACGATAAAGGATCTATCCATTTTGTTCATTCTCATCTGCTTCTGGTCTGAAAGTCTCTAACAAATTCCATGTCTTTCCTCATTTTGGCATCAGATAAATTGATACTTAAATTTTCCTCAAGAAATATTCAACATCTGTTGAATTCAACTATAAAAATACGTTAAATATTTTTTACTTAAATGGTAAATGATCACTTTTCCACCGATTATAAATCAGAGCTAGATTATTAAGTTTTAGTCAATAGACAAAATTAATATGTACTTTACATAAGCAGATGAACAAAATCCCCAAATTCCACACAGCAAACTTAATTTCATTGTTTCTTGTTGGATCATGCATTTATTAAAGCTGTAAAGTAGTATCATTAATGAATTGAAACTGTTAATTCTGTTAACTGAGTTAACACATATAAAATACTTATAATAGTGGCTGGTATGTAAATGTTATATAAGTATTTAATACTACTGCTATTATTATTGTATTCTTAGAGTAACATAGGAAATTGCCATTGGAAAATACAATAGTTTCTTTTAATGAAGAAAAATAAGAGTTTCTTTAGACTTCTTGGCACGTATGAATAGCCAATCAGATTGGCTATTTGCAAGTTTATCAACATGTAACATTAGCTGCAATTTATTGGACATTTTCTATTGGCAAACACGTGGCTGTTTTCTATGTTATTTCACTCATTTAATCCCCACAATAATACAAATAAAGAGGGTTTGTTAGTCTCATTTTACAGAAAAAAAAAGGGCTTAGAGAAATAAAGTGATATGTACAACAGTCAGATTAGGTGTTCATTCAAGGCCCATGTTTGCAATTAGAATTCCCTTTTCATGATTTATAAGTTAGAATCCCCTAACTTCATGATTTATAAATCTGGCTGCAAATGGTTGGTCTGGTTATTAAAATTCAATTCAGCAAATATCGATTGGGCATTTGCCTTGGTACCGCAATAAAATTGATTCTATGCATCAGTTCCATCCAACCCACCTACTGTACTGGAATAAGCATTGTGAGGGATATGAAGGATATCTAAGACTGAATCACTTAGGTAATTTATGAAGTAGTTGAAGTTTTCTTTGAGAATTTTGTCCCCATGATAGTCATTAATATCCTTTTTACATGGTGTTCAGGTTTGAAGCTGTTATATGCCCCAGAAAAGCCATGTTCTTTTAATTCATTCCTGTGGGGGCTGACTCTATTGTGGATGGGGCCTTTCGATTAGGTCATTTCAATTGAGATGTGACCCAGCCCATTCAGGGTGGGTCTTGACGCTTTACTGGAGTCCTTTATGAGGATATGGCAAAGCCCAGACAGAAACACCCAGAGAGAGAGCTCACAGAAGGAGAAGAGCTCCAGAGATGCTAAGAGAGGACCTACAGATACTCAGAGGGAAAGCCACTGGATCAAAAGTAAAAGTAATGGTACTCAGGAGCGAAAAGCCAGCAGATACTGGTAATGTGCCTTGCCATGTCACAGAGCTTCCCAGATGACAGCAGCTTTTCTTCAGAGTTCAGGTCTCATTCTGTTGATGTCTTAATTGGGACATTTTCATGGTCCAAGAACTGTAAATTTTAAGTTAATAAATACCCATTTTAAAAGCCAACCCATTTCTGGTATATTGCATTCTGGAAGCTTTAGCAGACTGAAACATATAATATTTTGGTTCCCTTATTGCTAAAACAAATACCATGCAATGGTTTGGTTTAAACAATGGGAATGTATTGGCTCATGGTTTTGCTGCTAGGAGAAGCCCAAATCAAGGCATTAGCAAGACAGTTCTTTCTCCCAGAAGACTGTGGTATTCTGGGGCTGGCTGCTTGCCATCCTTGGTCCCTGGCTTTTCTGTCACATGGCTGTCATATGGCAGCCTCTCCTGGCTTCTCTGTGTTCTGCTGTATTCTTGTTTCTTCCTGTGCTTTCTCTCTGTATAATGAAATTCAGGCAATTTCATTATATTTATGGAGGACTCTGGTAATAAGATTAAGACCCATTATGATTCAGTTGGGCTACACCTTAATCAAAGTAATCTCATCAAATAGTCCTATTTACTATGGGTTCACACCCACAGGAATGAGTTAAGATTAAGAACATGCTTGTCTGAGGTGCATAGCTCCAAACCACCTCCCATGGTATCTCTAATTTTTTTCTCTTTCTTGCTTCCAATGCACTCATAGTCCATTCTTGCACTTAGATCAATCAGTTACACTATACTATCAATGACTGCTTCAATGACATCTCTGGTGCTATGATATTTAAAGAATAATGATAACTCTTTGGCTAATTTATTATATTGGACAAAGGTAAGAAACCCATTTGCAAGGGCTTATGTGAACTCATTAAAATTTTTTCTGAGAATGGCCAAACCTCTGCTAGAAAAAAAAATCTAACACTCACCTGAGAAGCAGAGCTGATCTCAAATGAAGATCGTGACTCTAACTCAGGATACAGGCTGTCCTGAGAAACAGAGAAAGTCAGCCTTTAAATTCAAGGCACGAACCAAGTATATTAGTAATAACTTACAGTTGACCTGATATTGAGCTCTACCATTGTCGCTGCTTCAACCAACTGAATGCTAAGAAACAGATGTCTTAGAATTGAGCAAAAAAACATAATGTGATTTAGATTGTTCACTTTTATTGTATCTGTTACCCATAGCATTGTATTCAGTTCTCAGAAGTACATATTAGAAAGGCTATTGGCAAACAAGGGCATACCCAAAGTCAGATGGCAAGAGTCCGTGAACCATGCTACACGTAAGGTAACTGAGCTCGCTGGGCTTCTTTAGCTTAAGGAGGAAGAAAATGAGGGTGAAATGAGGGTCAGGGGAGCACATCAGCAGTACTCTAATATTTGAAGAAAGTTTCATTTAGCTTGGATTAACTCCAAGAAACAAATCAAGGCATAGGGAATAGTGAGAAAACATTTTTTTTGATCAATGTAACAAATGTCACTGCCAGCAATCCAATCTTTCCAGAGAAGACGGTAGGGAGTGAGTTGCTTGTTTATGAACTATATAATCATAGAACT